>CM026388.1:53470470-53510072 GCA_014843695.1 Archivesica marissinica | reverse complement strand
GTGTGTTAAATGAATGTATATAACGGTGTTGTATATGTATGTATATGATAGTGTTGTATATGTACGTAATGACGATTTGGTATAGGTACGTGTATGACTAGTGGTATATGTATGTATACGATGATGTGGTATATTATTATATGACGGTTTTGTATATGACGATGTGGTATATGTATTATATGACGATGTTGAATATGTATGTTTATGACGGTTATATGGTACGTAAATGTCGTGTGGTACATGTATTTATATGACGGTGTGGTAAGTATTATATGATGATGTGGTATATCTATGTATATGACATGTGTATATGACGGTGTGGTATATGTATGTATATGACTGTGTGTATATGTATGTATATGACGGTGGGTATATGTATTCATATGATTGTATGGTATGTGTATGTACATGACGGTGTGGTATATGTATGTATATGACGGTGTAGTATATGTATGTATATGATGATGTCGTATATGTATGTGTAGTATGATGTCGTATACGTATGTATATGACGGTGTGGTATATGGATGTATATGACGGTGTAGTATATGTATGTATATGATGATGTCGTATATGTATGTGTATGATGATGTCGTATACGTATGTATATGACGGTGTGGTTTATGGATGTATATGACGGTGTGGTATATGTATGTATATGACGGTGTGGTATATGTATGTATATGACGATGTCGTATATGTATGTATATGACGGTGCTGTATGTGTATGTATATGACGATGTGGTATATGACAGTGTGGTATATTTATGTATATGACGATGTGGTATATGTATGTATATGACGATGTCGTATATGTATGTATATGACGGTGCGGTATATGTATGTATATGACGGAGTGGTATATGTATGTATATGACGGTGTTGTATATGTATGTATATGACGGTATGGTATATGTATGTATATGACGGTGTTGTATATGTATGTATATGACGATGTGGTATATGTATGTATATGATGATGTGGTATATGTATGTATATGATGATGTGGTATATCACGATGTGGTATATGTATGTATAAGCCCCCCCCCCCCCCCCCCCCACGGTGCTGGTATATGGGTATATGATGATTTGGTATAGTATGTATATGACGGTGTGGCCTACATGTAGTATATGACGATGTGGTATATGATAATGTGGTATATGTATATATATGCGATGTGGTATATGTATATATATGAGATGTGGTATATGTAGTATATGACGGTGTGGTAATGTATGTATATTACGGTGCGGTATATGTAGTATATGGCGGTGAGGTATATGTATGTATATGATGATGTTGTATACTAGTATATGAAAGTGTGGTATAAGTAGTATATGACGATGTGGTATAGTATGTATATGACGGTGTGGTATATCACGATGTGTATATGTATGTATATGACGGGTGGTATATGTATGTATATGACGATGTGGTATATGTATGTATATGATGATGTAGTATATGTATGTATATGATGATGTGGTATATGTATAAACAGTATATGACGGTGCGGTATATGTATGTATATGACGATGCGGTATATGTATGTATATGACGGTCGGTATATGTATGTATATGATGATGTGGTATATGTATGTATATGACGGTGTGGTATATGTATGTATATGACGATGTGGTATATGTATATATATGATGATGTGGTATATGTATGTATATGACGGTGTTGGTATATGACGAGTGTATATGAAGGTATATGACGATGTGGTATATGAATGTATATGACGCGATGTGGTATATCACGATGTGGTATATGTATGTATATGACGGTGTGGTATATGTATGTATATGACGATGTGGTATATGTATGTATATGACGGTGTGGTACATGTATGTATATGACGGTGTGGTATATGGATGTATATGACGGTGTGGTATATGGATGTATATGACGGTGTGGTATATGTATGTATATGATGGTGTGGTATATGTACGTATATGACTATGTTGTATATGTATGTATACGATGATGTGGTATATGTATGTATATGACGGTGTGGTATATGATGATGTGGTATATGTATGTATATGACGATGTGGTATATGTATGTCTATGACGGTGTGGTATGTGTATGTAAATTTCGGTGTGGTACATGTATGTATATGACGGTGTGGTATATGTATGTATATGATGATGTGGTATATGTATGTATATGACGTTGTGGTATATGACGGTGTGGTATATGTATGTATATGACGGTGTGGTAAATGTATGCATATGATGGTATGGTATGTGTATGTACATGACGGTGTGGTATATATATGTATATGACGGTGCGGTATATGTATGTATATGATGATGTCGTATATGTATGTGTATGATGATGTGGTATACGTATGTATATGACGGTGCGGTATATGTATGTATATGATGATGTCGTATACGTATGTATATGACGGTGTGGTATATGTATGTATATGACGATGTGGTATATGACGGTGTGGTATATTTATGTATATGACGATGTGGTATATGTATGTATATGACGATGTGGTATATGTATGTATATGACGGTGCGGTATATGTATGTATATGATGATGTTGTATATCTATGTATATGACAGTGTGGTATATGTATGTATATGACGATGTGGTATATGTATGTATATGACCGTGTTGCATATCTATGTATATGACGGTGTGGTATATATATGTATATGATTATGTTGTATATGTATGTATATGACGGTGTTGTATATGTATGTATATGACGATGTGGTATATGTATGTATATGACGGTGTTGTATATGTATGTATATGACTATGTGGTATATGTATGTATATGATGATGTGGTATATGTATGTACATGACGATGTGGTATATCACGATGTGGTATATGTATGTATATGACGGTGTGGTATATGGATGTATATGATGATGTGGTATATGTATGTATATGACGGTGTGGTACATGTATGTATATGACGATGTGGTATATGATAATGTGGTATAGGTATATTATAGACAGATGTGGTATATGTATGTATATGATGATGTGGTATATGTATGTATATGACGGGTGGTATATGTATGGATATTACGGTGCGGTATATGTATGTATATGACGATGTCGTATATGTATGTATATGGCGGCGGTGCGGTAAATGTATGTATATGATGATGTTGTATATCTATGTATATGACAGTGTGGTATAAGTATGTATGATGACGATGTGAGTATATCAGACGATGTGGTCATGTATGTATGTATATGACGGTGTGGAATATGTATGTATATGATGTGGTACATGACGGTGTGTATATGTATGTATATGACACTATGGTATATACGTGTGGTATATGACGATGTGGTATATGTATGTATATGAGGTGTAGTATATGACGATGTGGTATATGTATGTATATGACGATGTGGTATATGTATGTATATGACGGTGTGGTATATGTATGTATATGATGATGTGGTATATGTATGTATATGACGGTGTGGTATATGTATGTATATGACGATGTGGTATATGTATGTATATGATGATGTGGTATATGTATGTATATGACGGTGTGGATATGATGTATATGACGATGTGGTATATGAATGTATATGACGATGTGGTATATGTATGTATATGACGATGTGGTATATCACGATGTGGTATATGTATGTATATGACGGTGTGGTATATGTATGTATATGACGATGTGGTATATGTATGTATATGACGGTGTGGTACATGTATGTATATGACGGTGTGGTATATGGATGTATATGACGGTGTGGTATATGGATGTATATGACGGTGTGGTATATGTATGTATATGATGGTGTGGTATATGTACGTATATGACTATGTGGTATATGTATGTATACGACGATGTGGTATATGTATGTATATGACGGTGTGGTATATGATGATGTGGTATATGTATGTATATGACGATGTGGTATATGTATGTCTATGACGGTGTGGTATGTGTATGTAAATTTCGGTGTGGTACATGTATGTATATGACGGTGTGGTATATGTATGTATATGATGATGTGGTATATGTATGTATATGACGGTGTGGTAAATGTATGCATATGATGGTATGGTATGTGTATGTACATGACGGTGTGGTATATATATGTATATGACGGTGCGGTATATGTATGTATATGATGATGTCGTATACGTATGTATATGACGGTGTGGTATATGTATGTATATGACGATGTGGTATATGACGGTGTGGTATATTTATGTATATGACGATGTGGTATATGTATGTATATGACGATGTGGTATATGTATGTATATGACGGTGCGGTATATGTATGTATATGATGATGTTGTATATCTATGTATATGACAGTGTGGTATATGTATGTATATGACGATGTGGTATATGTATGTATATGACCGTGTTGCATATCTATGTATATGACGGTGTGGTATATATATGTATATGATTATGTTGTATATGTATGTATATGACGGTGTGGTATATGTATGTATATGACGGTGTGGTATATGTATTGTTATGACGGTGTGGTATATGTATGTATATGACGGTATGGTATATGTATGTATATGACGGTTTGGTATGTTTATGTATATGAAGATGTGGTATATGTATGTATATGACGGTGTGGTGTATGTATGTATATTACGATGTGGTATATGTATGTATATGATGATGTGGTATATGTATGTATATGACGGTGTGGTATATGTATGTATATGACGATGTGGTATATGTATATATATGATGATGTGGTATATGTATGTATATGACGGTGTGGTATATGACGATGTGGTATATGAATATATATGACGATGTGGTATATGTATGTATATGACGATGTGGTATATCACGATGTGGTATATGTATGTATATGACGGTGTGGTATATGTATGTATATGACGGTGTGGTATATGTATGTATATGACGGTGTGGTATATGTATGTATATGATGGTGTGGTATATGTATGTATATGACTATGTGGTAAATGTATGTATACGATGATGTGGTATATGTATGTATATGACGGTGTGGTATATGATGATGTGGTATATGTATGTATATGACGATGTGGTATATGTATGTCTATGACGGTGTGGTATGTGTATGTATATTTCGGTGTGGTACATGTATGTATATGACGGTGTGGTATATGTATGTATATGATGATGTGGTATATGTATGTATATGACGTTGTGGTATATGACGGTGTGGTATATGTATGTATATGATGGTGTGGTAAATGTATGCATATGATGGTATGGTATGTGTATGTACATGACGGTGTGGTATATATATGTATATGACGGTGCGGTATATGTATGTATATGATGATGTCGTATATGTATGTGTATGATGATGTAGTATACGTATGTATATGACGATGTGGTATATGACGGTGTGGTATATTTATGTATATGATGATGTGGTATATGTATGTATATGACGATGTGGTATATGCATGTATATGACGGTGCGGTATATGTATGTATATGATGATGTTGTATATCTATGTATATGACAGTGTGGTATATGTATGTATATGACGATGTGGTATATGTATGTATATGACCGTGTTGCATATCTATGTATATGACGGTGTGGTATATATATGTATATGATTATGTTGTATATGTATGTATATGACGGTGTGGTATATGTATGTATATGACGGTGTGGTATATGTATTGTTATGACGGTGTGGTATATGTATGTATATGACGGTATGGTATATGTATGTATATGACGGTTTGGTATATGTATGTATATGAAGATGTGGTATATGTATGTATATGACGGTGTGGTGTATGTATGTATATTACGATGTGGTATATGTATGTATATGATGATGTGGTATATGTATGTATATGACGGTGTGGTACATGTATGTATATGACGGTGTGGTATATGTATGTATATGACGGTGTGTTAAATGGATGTATATAACGGTGTGGTATATGTATGTATATGATGGTGTGGTATATGTACGTATATGACGATGTGGTATAGGTACGTGTATGACTATGTGGTATATGTATGTATACGATGATGTGGTATATGTATGTATATGACGGTGTGGTATATGACGATGTGGTATATGTATGTATATGACGATGTGGTATATGTATGTGTATGACGGTGTGATATGTGTATGTAAATGTCGGTGTGGTACATGTATGTATATGACGGTGTGGTATATGTATGTATATGATGATGTGGTATATGTATGTATATGACGATGTGGTATAGGACGGTGTGGTATATGTATGTATATGACGGTGTGGTATATGTATGTATATGACGGTGTGGTATATGTATGCATATGATGGTATGGTATGTGTATGTACATGACGGTGTGGTATATGTATGTATATGACGGTGTAGTATATGTATGTATATGATGATGTCGTATATGTATGTGTAGTATGATGTCGTATACGTATGTATATGACGGTGTGGTATATGGATGTATATGACGGTGTAGTATATGTATGTATATGATGATGTCGTATATGTATGTGTATGATGATGTCGTATACGTATGTATATGACGGTGTGGTTTATGGATGTATATGACGGTGTGGTATATGTATGTATATGACGGTGTGGTATATGTATGTATATGACGATGTCGTATATGTATGTATATGACGGTGCTGTATGTGTATGTATATGACGATGTGGTATATGACAGTGTGGTATATTTATGTATATGACGATGTGGTATATGTATGTATATGACGATGTCGTATATGTATGTATATGACGGTGCGGTATATGTATGTATATGACGGTGTGGTATATGTATGTATATGACGGTGTTGTATATGTATGTATATGACGGTATGGTATATGTATGTATATGACGGTGTTGTATATGTATGTATATGACGATGTGGTATATGTATGTATATGACGGTGTTGTATATGTATGTATATGACGATGTGGTATATGTATGTATATGATGATGTGGTATATGTATGTATATGATGATGTGGTATATCACGATGTGGTATATGTATGTATATGACGGTGTGGTATATGGATGTATATGATGATGTGGTATATGTATGTATATGACGGTGTGGTACATGTATGTATATGACGATGTGGTATGTAGTATATGATAATGTGGTATATGTATATATATGACGATGTGGTATATGTATATATATGATGATGTGGTATATGTATGTATATGACGGTGTGGTATATGTATGTATATTACGGTGCGGTATATGTATGTATATGACGATGTCGTATATGTATGTATATGGCGGTGCGGTATATGTATGTATATGATGATGTTGTATATCTATGTATATGACAGTGTGGTATAAGTATGTATATGACGATGTGGTATATGTATGTATATGACGGTGTGGTATATCACGATGTGGTATATGTATGTATATGACGGTGTGGTATATGTATGTATATGATGGTGTGGTATATGTATGTATATGATGATGTGGTATATGTATGTATATGATGATGTGGTATATGTATGTATATGTTGATGTGGTATATGTATGTATATGACGGTGTGGTATATGTATGTATATGATGATGTGGTATATGTATGTATATGATGATGTGGTATATGTATGTATATGACGGTGTGGTATATGTATGTATATGACGATGTGGTATATGTATATATATGATGATGTGGTATATGTATGTATATGACGGTGTGGTATATGACGATGTGGTATATGAATGTATATGACGATGTGGTATATGTATGTATATGACGATGTGGTATATCACGATGTGGTATATGTATGTATATGACGGTGTGGTATATGTATGTATATGACGATGTGGTATATGTATGTATATGACGGTGTGGTACATGTATGTATATGACGGTGTGGTATATGGATGTATATGACGGTGTGGTATATGGATGTATATGACGGTGTGGTATATGTATGTATATGATGGTGTGGTATATGTACGTATATGACTATGTGGTATATGTATGTATACGATGATGTGGTATATGTATGTATATGACGGTGTGGTATATGATGATGTGGTATATGTATGTATATGACGATGTGGTATATGTATGTCTATGACGGTGTGGTATGTGTATGTAAATTTCGGTGTGGTACATGTATGTATATGACGGTGTGGTATATGTATGTATATGATGATGTGGTATATGTATGTATATGACGTTGTGGTATATGACGGTGTGGTATATGTATGTATATGACGGTGTGGTAAATGTATGCATATGATGGTATGGTATGTGTATGTACATGACGGTGTGGTATATATATGTATATGACGGTGCGGTATATGTATGTATATGATGATGTCGTATATGTATGTATATGATGATGTCGTATACGTATGTATATGACGGTGTGGTATATGTATGTATATGACGATGTGGTATATGACGGTGTGGTATATTTATGTATATGACGATGTGGTATATGTATGTATATGACGATGTGGTATATGTATGTATATGACGGTGCGGTATATGTATGTATATGATGATGTTGTATATCTATGTATATGACAGTGTGGTATATGTATGTATATGACCGTGTTGCATATCTATGTATATGACGGTGTGGTATATATATGTATATGATTATGTTGTATATGTATGTATATGACGGTGTGGTATATGTATGTATATGACGGTGTGGTATATGTATTGTTATGACGGTGTGGTATATGTATGTATATGACGGTATGGTATATGTATGTATATGACGGTTTGGTATATGTATGTATATGAAGATGTGGTATATGTATGTATATGACGGTGTGGTGTATGTATGTATATTACGATGTGGTATATGTATGTATATGATGATGTGGTATATGTATGTATATGACGGTGTGGTACATGTATGTATATGACGGTGTGGTATATGTATGTATATGACGGTGTGGTAAATGGATGTATATAACGGTGTGGTATATGTATGTATATGATGGTGTGGTATATGTACGTATATGACGATGTGGTATAGGTACGTATATGACTATGTGGTATATGTATGTATACGATGATGTGGTATATGTATGTATATGACGGTGTGGTATATGACGATGTGGTATATGTATGTATATGACGATGTGGTATATGTATGTGTATGACGGTGTGATATGTGTATGTAAATGTCGGTGTGGTACATGTATGTATATGACGGTGTGGTATATGTATGTATATGATGATGTGGTATATGTATGTATATGACGATGTGGTATAGGACGGTGTGGTATATGTATGTATATGACGGTGTGGTATATGTATGTATATGACGGTGTGGTATATGTATGCATATGATGGTATGGTATGTGTATGTACATGACGGTGTGGTATATGTATGTATATGACGGTGTAGTATATGTATGTATATGATGATGTGGTATATGTATGTGTAGTATGATGTCGTATACGTATGTATATGACGGTGTGGTATATGTATGTATATGACGGTGTGGTATATGTATGTATATGATGATGTCGTATATGTATGTGTATGATGATGTCGTATACGTATGTATATGACGGTGTGGTATATGTATGTATATGACGGTGTGGTATATGTATGTATATGACGATGTCGTATATGTATGTATATGACGGTGTGGTATATGTATGTATATGATGATGTTGTATATGTATGTATATGACGGTGTGGTAAATGGATGTATATAACGGTGTGGTATATGTATGTATATGATGGTGTGGTATATGTACGTATATGACGATGTGGTATAGGTACGTATATGACTATGTGGTATATGTATGTATACGATGATGTGGTATATGTATGTATATGACGATGTGGTATATGACGATGTGGTATATGTATGTATATGACGGTGTGGTATATGGATGTATATGACGGTGTGGTATATGTATGTATATGACGGTGTGGTATATGTATGTATATGATGGTGTGGTATATGTACGTATATGACTATGTGGTATATGTATGTATACGATGATGTGGTATATGTATGTATATGACGGTGTGGTATATGATGCTGTGGTATATGTATGTATATGACGATGTGGTATATGTATGTCTATGACGGTGTGGTATGTGTATGTAAATTTCGGTGTGGTACATGTATGTATATGACGGTGTGGTATATGTATGTATATGATGATGTGGTATATGTATGTATATGACGTTGTGGTATATGACGGTGTGGTATATGTATGTATATGACGGTGTGGTAAATGTATGCATATGATGGTATGGTATGTGTATGTACATGACGGTGTGGTATATATATGTATATGACGGTGCGGTATATGTATGTATATGATGATGTCGTATATGTATGTGTATGATGATGTGGTATACGTATGTATATGACGGTGCGGTATATGTATGTATATGATGATGTCGTATATGTATGTATATGACGGTGTGGTATATGTATGTATATGACGATGTGGTATATGACGATGTGGTATTTTTATGTATATGACGATGTGGTATATGTATGTATATGACGATGTGGTATATGTATGTATATGACGGTGCGGTATATGTATGTATATGATGATGTTGTATATCTATGTATATGACAGTGTGGTATATGTATGTATATGACGATGTGGTATATGTATGTATATGACCGTGTTGCATATCTATGTATATGACGGTGTGGTATATATATGTATATGATTATGTTGTATATGTATGTATATGACGGTGTGGTATATGTATGTATATGACGGTGTGGTATATGTATTGTTATGACGGTGTGGTATATGTATGTATATGACGGTATGGTATATGTATGTATATGACGGTTTGGTATATGTATGTATATGAAGATGTGGTATATGTATGTATATGACGGTGTGGTGTATGTATGTATATTACGATGTGGTATATGTATGTATATGATGATGTGGTATATGTATGTATATGACGGTGTGGTACATGTATGTATATGACGGTGTGGTATATGTATGTATATGACGGTGTGGTAAATGGATGTATATAACGGTGTGGTATATGTATGTATATGATGGTGTGGTATATGTACGTATATGACGATGTGGTATAGGTACGTATATGACTATGTGGTATATGTATGTATACGATGATGTGGTATATGTATGTATATGACGGTGTGGTATATGACGATGTGGTATATGTATGTATATGACGATGTGGTATATGTATGTGTATGACGGTGTGATATGTGTATGTAAATGTCGGTGTGGTACATGTATGTATATGACGGTGTGGTATATGTATGTATATGATGATGTGGTATATGTATGTATATGACGATGTGGTATAGGACGGTGTGGTATATGTATGTATATGACGGTGTGGTATATGTATGTATATGACGGTGTGGTATATGTATGCATATGATGGTATGGTATGTGTATGTACATGACGGTGTGGTATATGTATGTATATGACGGTGTAGTATATGTATGTATATGATGATGTCGTATATGTATGTGTAGTATGATGTCGTATACGTATGTATATGACGGTGTGGTATATGGATGTATATGACGGTGTGGTATATGTATGTATATGATGATGTCGTATATGTATGTGTATGATGATGTCGTATACGTATGTATATGACGGTGTGGTATATGGATGTATATGACGGTGTGGTATATGTATGTATATGACGGTGTGGTATATGTATGTATATGACGATGTCGTATATGTATGTATATGACGGTGCTGTATGTGTATGTATATGACGATGTGGTATATGACGGTGTGGTATATTTATGTATATGACGATGTGGTATATGTATGTATATGACGATGTCGTATATGTATGTATATGACGGTGCGGTATATGTATGTATATGATGATGTTGTATATCTATGTATATGACAGTGTGGTATATGTATGTATATGACGGTGTGGTACATGTATGTATATGATGGTGTGGTATATGTATGTATATGACGGTGTGGTAAATGGATGTATATAACGGTGTGGTATATGTATGTATATGATGGTGTGGTATATGTACGTATATGACGATGTGGTATAGGTACGTATATGACTATGTGGTATATGTATGTATACGATGATGTGGTATATGTATGTATATGACGGTGTGGTATATGACGATGTGGTATATGTATGTATATGACGATGTGGTATATGTATGTGTATGACGGTGTGATATGTGTATGTAAATGTCGGTGTGGTACATGTATGTATATGACGGTGTGGTATATGTATGTATATGATGATGTGGTATATGTATGTATATGACGATGTGGTATAGGACGGTGTGGTATATGTATGTATATGACGGTGTGGTATATGTATGTATATGACGGTGTGGTATATGTATGCATATGATGGTATGGTATGTGTATGTACATGACGGTGTGGTATATGTATGTATATGACGGTGTAGTATATGTATGTATATGATGATGTCGTATATGTATGTGTAGTATGATGTCGTATACGTATGTATATGACGGTGTGGTATATGTATGTATATGACGGTGTGGTATATGTATGTATATGATGATGTCGTATACGTATGTATATGACGGTGTGGTATATGTATGTATATGACGGTGTGGTATATGTATGTATATGACGGTGTGGTATATGTATGTATATGACGATGTGGTATATGTATGTATATGACGGTGTGGTATATGTATGTATATGACGATGTGGTATATGTATGTATATGACGGTGTGGTATATGTATGTATATGACGGTGTGGTATATGTATGTATATGACGATGTGGTATATGTATGTATATGACGATGTCGTATATGTATGTATATGACGGTGCGGTATATGTATGTATATGATGATGTTGTATATCTATGTATATGACAGTGTGGTATATGTATGTATATGACGGTGTGGTATATGTATGTATATGACGGTGTGGTATATGTATGTATATGACGGTGTTGTATATGTATGTATATGACGGTATGGTATATGTATGTATATGACGGTGTTGTATATGTATGTATATGACGATGTGGTATATGTATGTATATGACGGTGTTGTATATGTATGTATATGACGATGTGGTATATGTATGTATATGATGATGTGGTATATGTATGTATATGATGATGTGGTATATCACGATGTGGTATATGTATGTATATGACGGTGTGGTATATGGATGTATATGATGATGTGGTATATGTATGTATATGACGGTGTGGTACATGTATGTATATGACGATGTGGTATATGTATGTATATGATAATGTGGTATATGTATATATATGACGATGTGGTATATGTATGTATATGACGATGTGGTATATGTATATATATGATGATGTGGTATATGTATGTATATGACGGTGTGGTATATGACGATGTGGTATATGTATGTATATGACGATGTGGTATATGTATGTATATGACGATGTGGTATATCACGATGTGGTATATGTATGTATATGACGGTGTGGTATATGTATGTATATGACGATGTGGTATATGTATGTATATGACGGTGTGGTACATGTATGTATATGACGGTGTGGTATATGGATGTATATGACGGTGTGGTATATGGATGTATATGACGGTGTGGTATATGTATGTATATGATGGTGTGGTATATGTACGTATATGACTATGTGGTATATGTATGTATACGATGATGTGGTATATGTATGTATATGACGGTGTGGTATATGATGATGTGGTATATGTATGTATATGACGATGTGGTATATGTATGTCTATGACGGTGTGGTATGTGTATGTAAATTTCGGTGTGGTACATGTATGTATATGACGGTGTGGTATATGTATGTATATGATGATGTGGTATATGTATGTATATGACGTTGTGGTATATGACGGTGTGGTATATGTATGTATATGACGGTGTGGTAAATGTATGCATATGATGGTATGGTATGTGTATGTACATGACGGTGTGGTATATATATGTATATGACGGTGCGGTATATGTATGTATATGATGATGTCGTATATGTATGTGTATGATGATGTGGTATACGTATGTATATGACGGTGTGGTATATGTATGTATATGATGATGTCGTATACGTATGTATATGACGGTGTGGTATATGTATGTATATGACGGTGCGGTATATGTATGTATATGATGATGTTGTATATCTATGTATATGACAGTGTGGTATATGTATGTATATGACGGTGTGGTATATGTATGTATATGACGGTGTGGTATATGTATGTATATGACGGTGTGGTATATGTATGTATATAACGGTGTGGTATATGTATGTATATGATGGTGTGGTATATGTACGTATATGACGATGTGGTATAGGTACGTATATGACTATGTGGTACATGTATGTATACGATGATGTGGTATATGTATGTATATGACGGTGTGGTATATGACGATGTGGTATATGTATGTATATGACGATGTGGTATATGTATTTGTATGACGGTGTGATATGTGTATGTAAATGTCGGTGTGGTACATGTATGTATATGACGGTGTGGTATATGTATGTATATGATGATGTGGTATATGTATGTATATGACGATGTGGTATAGGACGGTGTGGTATATGTATGTATATGACGGTGTGGTATATGTATGTATATGACGGTGTGGTATATGTATGCATATGATGGTATGGTATGTGTATGTACATGACGGTGTGGTATATGTATGTATATGACGGTGTAGTATATGTATGTATATGATGATGTCGTATATGTATGTGTATGATGATGTCGTATACGTATGTATATGACGGTGTGGTATATGGATGTATATGACGGTGTAGTATATGTATGTATATGATGATGTCGTATATGTATGTGTAGTATAATGTCGTATACGTATGTATATGACGGTGTGGTATATGTATGTATATGACGGTGTAGTATATGTATGTATATGATGATGTCGTATATGTATGTGTAGTATGATGTCGCATACGTATGTATATGACGGTGTGGTATATGTATGTATATGACGGTGTAGTATATGTATGTATATGATGATGTCGTATATGTATGTGTAGTATGATGTCGTATACGTATGTATATGACGGTGTGGTATATGGATGTATATGACGGTGTAGTATATGTATGTATATGATGATGTCGTATATGTATGTGTATGATGATATCGTATACGTATGTATATGACGGTGTGGTATATGGATGTATATGACGGTGTGGTATATGTATGTATATGACGGTGTGGTATATGTATGTATATGATGATGTAGTATATGTATGTATATGACGGTGTAGTATATGGATGTATATGACGGTGTGGTATATGTATGTATATGACGGTGTAGTATATGTATGTATATGATGATGTCGTATATGTATGATGATGTCGTATACGTATGTATATGACGGTGTGGTATATGGATGTATATGACGGTGTGGTATATGTATGTATATGACGGTGTAGTATATGTATGTATATGATGATGTCGTATATGTATGTGTATGATGATGTCGTATACGTATGTATATGACGGTGTGGTATATGGATGTATATGACGGTGTGGTATATGTATGTATATGACGGTGTGGTATATGTATGTATATGACGATGTCGTATATGTATGTATATGACGGTGCTGTATGTGTATGTATATGACGATGTGGTATATGACGGTGTGGTATATTTATGTATATGACGATGTGGTATATGTATGTATATGACGATGTCGTATATGTATGTATATGACGGTGCGGTATATGTATGTATATGCTGATGTTGTATATCTATGTATATGACAGTGTGGTATATGTATGTATATGACGGTGTGGTATATGTATGTATATGACGGTGTGGTATATGTATGTATATGACGGTGTTGTATATGTATGTATATGACGGTATGGTATATGTATGTATATGACGGTGTTGTATATGTATGTATATGACGATGTGGTATATGTATGTATATGACGGTGTTGTATATGTATGTATATGACGATGTGGTATATGTATGTATATGATGATGTGGTATATGTATGTATATGATGATGTGGTATATCACGATGTGGTATATGTATGTATATGACGGTGTGGTATATGGATGTATATGATGATGTGGTATATGTATGTATATGACGGTGTGGTATATGTATGTATATGATAATGTGGTATATGTATATATATGACGATGTGGTATATGTATATATATGATGATGTGGTATATGTATGTATATGACGGTGTGGTATATGTATGTATATTACGGTGCGGTATATGTATGTATATGACGATGTCGTATATGTATGTATATGGCGGTGCGGTATATGTATGTATATGATGATGTTGTATATCTATGTATATGACAGTGTGGTATAAGTATGTATATGACGATGTGGTATATGTATGTATATGACGGTGTGGTATATCACGATGTGGTATATGTATGTATATGACGGTGTGGTATATGTATGTATATGATGGTGTGGTATATGTATGTATATGATGATGTGGTATATGTATGTATATGATGATGTGGTATATGTATGTATATGTTGATGTGGTATATGTATGTATATGACGGTGTGGTATATGTATGTATATGATGATGTGGTATATGTATGTATATGATGATGTGGTATATGTATGTATATGACGGTGTGGTATATGTATGTATATGACGATGTGGTATATGTATATATATGATGATGTGGTATATGTATGTATATGACGGTGTGGTATATGACGATGTGGTATATGTATGTATATGACGATGTGGTATATGTATGTATATGACGATGTGGTATATCACGATGTGGTATATGTATGTATATGACGGTGTGGTATATGTATGTATATGACGATGTGGTATATGTATGTATATGACGGTGTGGTACATGTATGTATATGACGGTGTGGTATATGGATGTATATGACGGTGTGGTATATGGATGTATATGACGGTGTGGTATATGTATGTATATGATGGTGTGGTATATGTACGTATATGACTATGTGGTATATGTATGTATACGATGATGTGGTATATGTATGTATATGACGGTGTGGTATATGATGATGTGGTATATGTATGTATATGACGATGTGGTATATGTATGTATATGACGGTGTGGTATATGTATGTAAATGTCGGTGTGGTATATGTATGTATATGACGGTGTGGTATATGTATGTATATGATGATGTGGTATATGTATGTATATGACGATGTGGTATATGTATGTATATGACGGTGTGGTATATGTATGTATATGACGTGTGGTATATGATGGTGTGTATATGTATGTATATGACGGTGTGGTATATGTATGTATATGACGATGTGGTATATGTATGTATATGACGGTGTGGTATATGTATGTATATGACGGTGTGGTATATGTATGTATATGACGGTGTGGTATATGTATGTATATGACGGTGTGGTATATGTATGTATATGAAGATGTGGTATATGTATGTATATGACGGTGTGGTATATGTATGTATATGACGATGTGGTATATGTATGTATATGATGATGTGGTATATGTATGTATATGACGGTGTGGTACATGTATGTATATGACGGTGTGGTATATGTATGTATATGACGGTGTGGTAAATGGATGTATATAACGGTGTGGTATATGTATGTATATGATGGTGTGGTATATGTACGTATATGACGATGTGGTATAGGTACGTATATGACTATGTGGTATATGTATGTATACGATGATGTGGTATATGTATGTATATGACGGTGTGGTATATGACGATGTGGTATATGTATGTATATGACGATGTGGTATATGTATGTATATGACGGTGTGGTATGTGTATGTATATGACGGTGTGGTATATGTATGTATATGACGGTGTGGTATATGTATGTATATGATGATGTGGTATATGTATGTATATGACGATGTGGTATAGGACGGTGTGGTATATGTATGTATATGACGGTGTGGTATATGTATGTATATGACGGTGTGGTATATGTATGTATATGATGGTGTGGTATGTGTATGTATATGACGGTGTGGTATATGTATGTATATGACGGTGTGGTATATGTATGTATATGATGATGTGGTATATGTATGTGTAGTATGATGTCGTATACGTATGTATATGACGGTGTGGTATATGTATGTATATGATGATGTGGTATATGTATGTATATGATGATGTGGTATATGTATGTATATGACGGTGTGGTATATGTATGTATATGACGGTGTGGTATATGTATGTATATGACGGTGTGGTATATGTATGTATATGACGATGTCGTATATGTATGTATATGACGGTGCGGTATATGTATGTATATGACGATGTGGTATATGACGGTGTGGTATATTTATGTATATGACGATGTGGTATATGTATGTATATGACGATGTCGTATATGTATGTATATGACGGTGCGGTATATGTATGTATATGATGATGTTGTATATCTATGTATATGACAGTGTGGTATATGTATGTATATGACGGTGTGGTATATGTATGTATATGACGGTGTGGTATATGTATGTATATGACGGTGTGGTATATGTATGTATATGACGGTATGGTATATGTATGTATATGACGGTGTTGTATATGTATGTATATGACGATGTGGTATATGTATGTATATGACGGTGTGGTATATGTATGTATATGACGATGTGGTATATGTATGTATATGATGATGTGGTATATGTATGTATATGATGATGTGGTATAATGTATATGACGGTGTGGTATATGTATGTATATGACGGTGTGGTATATGTATGTATATGACGGTATGGTATATGTATGTATATGACGGTGTTGTATATGTATGTATGTGACGATGTGGTATATCACGATGAGGTGTATGGATGTATATGACGGTTTGGTATATGTATGTATACGATGATGTGGTACAAGGTGACTTCAAGCCGTATCCGGGTTACACATACGCTCACCTATACATTGTTCTACCAACAATACATGAAGGTGACCTCTAGTCTTATCCGGGTTACAATGAGAGACATCTCTAATTTTCTATTACTTTCCTTGGTAGATAAAGTCCGATTTATTCCAAAATGTGAATGGGTCCTTTTACTGGAATCCTTTGATTTTACTGTTGTTCCCTACCCAGATGTTGCGGTATGATAATTGTGATTTTATTAAAATCGTTTTAATTAACCGATAATTACAAATAATACCCCCAAAAACCACAAAACACCACAAAAAAAAACCAAAAACACCCAACCACCAAAACCAAAAAAAAAAACACCACAAACAAAAAAAAACAAAACCACCCAAACAAAACCACCCCACCCAACCCACAACACACCACAACACACAAAACGTACCCATTGTATATACTGTAGGAGATATGTCGAGATATAGTAATGTAATAATCATATGAAGTGATAGTGCAATAAAATTGCTAGCTTCTTGTGCAAAGGGAACAACGATAAAAACAGAGTAAAACACTTAATAGGATCTACCTACTTTAAAGGAGTATTCAGGGGCAGTAACTGACTGATGTCTCTCATTACGTGTACCAATACACTTACTACCCCTGTATATAGAGACTGTAAGGGGGTACTAACCCCTAGGTTCCACTCTGGGTACAACCGCCAACTCCCTTGTGTATAATGAAACAATAAGAGAGACATTCTGTTATAAGCCATTTATTTAAGTGATTACACATATTCCATTTTATCATTCATTATGACCTGTATACGTACATTAACTATCGCCAACATGATTAGTTTAATGTACAAAAAAAAGCACGTGCACTTGTTGCTATGATACGTTTTTTATGACTGTGCTTATAATGTGGAAGGTATATTATTATCCCAACATGTGTTTGTCGACAGCGGGTGGTTGTTGACAGCGAGTGGTTGTCGACAGCAAGTGGTTGTCGACAGCGAGTGGTTGTCGACAGCGGGTGGTTGTCGACAGCGAGTGGTTGTCGACAGCGAGTGGTTGTCGACAGTGAGTGGTTGTTGACAGCGAGTGGTTGTCGACAGCGACTGGTTGACCTATACTAATTGCTCTGAGATTAGTGCAGGTGTGATAGTTTAATTTGATACATTCAACTAGTTTAGAACAATATACAAGCAGCGGGTGCGGACATTTTGGTGTTAGATTTCAATAAAATATCTACATATTTTATAACAAACAAGTTGCACACACAGCAACATTTAATGTTATGGAAGATATTATTGTTTCTACAGTTGTTCCACACAAATGTATTATAAATATTTACAAGCTACAACTTTGTAAGCAATTACAGCCCATATTACAACAGTAAACACTAGCAATAAGTGGAAGAGATGGGTGTGTTTGCTACATATTTGTTCTTTCTAACTGTATAGATACTGTATAATAGAATTATTTAAAACAATGTACAAGAACATCATTGCAACTATCACGTGCACACACGGTTCAGCTACCGATGCAATTAAGGCTGCAATTCCGATCCAGTATCCCAACTAACATACCGAAACATAAAGTGATGTTGCATGAGAACACTGCACACAATAATTGGGTATTCATGCAAACCTCTTACTTAGTTCAAGACTCGACATAAGATGTATTGAAGGAAAGCGATTCGAATAAGTTATTATGTAACGTTTTTCCCAATCCTACCTGTGCTGTTGCAACTAATCCTATGTTATGTAACATTCTTAAATAAAATATTGTTTAAACTAACCTACCAAAACATCAAGTGCTGTTACATGAGAACACTACACAAATTACACTGTAGCTAATTCATCGAAATAGCCTACATAATAGTATTTCAAGACTCGACATGAGATGGTCCACATGTTGTCTTAATCACCGATGTATCAGCTATTGAAGCACTATCTAGATCCAAACTACGTCTATCAGCCAGGAGGATGCAATAGTTAACCACTACTAGAAGTATCGTGCTGCTGTATCCCACCAGTCTAGCGTGGATATCATGAGAACGTGGGAACCAAATGTCGATAAGATGATCAAAACAGAAGCGCACAAGGAATAGCCACTAACACATGTTAATCCAATGGAAGATATCACACACAAGATGTAAAGGAATGTCTGAACATACATGTCGATCTCAAAAAATAGCGCAAAAATAGAGAATAAAGTGTTCGTGAAATTATAGTATTTTACAGTATATGCGTTTGTAAACATTTCGCACTGTATCAATCTGTCAGATCCACTGATAGATGTCTTACATATTTAGCACACTAGGGGTGTCATACATGTCCTTCTTCTACACACATTGTAGTGGTCTGAATATGTGAGCATGCGCTCTTTTACATCTACTTATTATATAATTCACACTCATGTAATCGTTCTTCGGATTGTATGAACATTGGCTTCTTTATCGCTAGGCGGGACGATATGTCATCCTATATACATGTTCCTCATTCAGGGTGTCCTTTACACAGTTCATACTCATGTGGCCGATGTCCAGTATGTATGAGCATATGTCGCTTTAAAGCCCTATAATGACAGAAAGTCTTCTTACATATTCCACACTCATGTGGTCGTTCCCCGGTATGTATTAGTATATGCTGTTTTAAATTGCTAGATTTATTAAACGCCTTATTACATATTCCACACTCATGTGGTCGTTCCCCGGTATGTATGAGCATATGTTGCTTTAAATGAATATATTGCCTGAACACCTTACTACATATTTCACACTTATGTGGTCGTTCCCCGGTATGTATGAGCATATGCTGCTTTAATTGACTATATTGACTGAACGCTTTCTTACATAGTTCACACTTATGTGGCCGTTTTCCGGAATGTATGAGCATGTGTATCTTCAAATTGCCTGAATTGATAAAGGTTTTATTACATATTCCACACTCATGTGGTCGTTTCCCGGAATGTATTAGTATATGCTGCTTTAAATAGCTAGCTTGACCAAATGCCTTACTACATATTTCACACTCATGTGGTCGTTTCCCGGAATGTGTTAGGATATGCCTCTTTAAATTGCTAGATTGACCAAATGCCATACTACATATATCACACTTATGTGGTCGTTTCCCGGTATGTATGAGCATATGCTGCTTTAATTGACTATATTGACTGAACACTTTCTTACATAGTTCACACTTATGTGGCCGTTTTCCGGAATGTATGAGCATGTGTATCTTCAAATTGCTTGAATTGATAAAGGTTTTATTACATATTTCACACTCATGTGGTCGTTTCCCGGAATGTATTAGTATATGCTTCTTTAAATAGCTAGCTTGACCAAATGCCTTACTACATATTTCACACTCATGTGGTCGTTTCCCGGAATGTGTTAGGATATGCCTCTTTAAATTGCTAGATTGACCAAATGCCGTACTACATATATTACACTTATGTGGTCGTTTCCCGGTATGTATGAGCATATGCTGCTTTAATTGACTATATTGACTGAACGCCTTACTACATAGTTCACACTCATGTGGTCGTTCCCCGGTATGTATGAGCATATGCTGCTTTAATTGACTATATTTAATGAACACCTTACTACATATTTCACACTCATATGGCCGTTCCCCGGTATGTATGAGCATATGCTGCTTTAATAGAATATAGTGACTGAACGCTTTCTTACATAGTTCACACTTATGTGGTCGTTCCCCGGTATGTATTAGCATATGCCTCTTTAAATTGCTAGATTGACTGAATACCTTATTACATAGTGCACACTCATGTGGTCGTTCTCCGGTATGTATGAGCATATGCTGCTTTAAATGGCTAGATTGACTGAATACCTTATTACATAGTGCACACTTGTGTGGTCGTTCCCCGGTATGTATTAGCATATGCTTCTTTAAATTGCTATATTTTTTGAATACCGTATTACATAGTACACACTCATGTGTCGGTTCTACGGAATGCACGTGCACCTGTGACTTTTCTCCGGTATGATTGGTTATGTCCTGCTTTATATTCCTAGACATTTTGAGTATCCTTAATAAATGTGTTCTCTGCTATTTATGCATATGAATTGACAAAGTAGGTCAGTCCTCCTTACACAGCTTAACATCCTTCTAACATCGAGCTCACAATTTGAAAAGAACGAGCATATAAGAGGAATTTCTTAATTAAACAAGAGAAATCATCGAGATCTGTACCTATAAACATCAGGTTTCATCTCCGGTAAGAAAACATATACATGCCATAAATGCACGTTGTTTCAATTAGTTATTGGCCATTCCAACAGCTTATTATATAGTCATTATTCGGTCGAGCTAACATCATCAACATCATCATCATCATTAGTAGTAATGTTCAACGATTGGGATATTCAGCTCATATCGTATAAATCAGCCATTATTCATCGGTAGAATATTGTATGCCTCGCCATTTTATGTTTTCCTTTACGTCCAATACACACTATCCTGTAAGAAAAGGGAATGTAATTATTTATATTTCTTTGTTATCGATCATAAGAATTATAGTGATAACATAAACACAACCCTGAAGTTATCCACGTTCGTCAGTTATTTACAACGTGTGCTTACAGTTACTGTAGATTGTGTGTTTCCATAATAATCATATATTATACATTATGCAACAGGTGAGCTTGCGTAACTAATTGGGAGAGGTTTAAGGACCACGTGTACTACTGCAATAACAGCAAATACCTTTCTAAATTAACAGCATGCAACAGGTGAGCTTGCGTATCTAATTGGGAGAGGTTTAATGACCATGTGTACTACTGCAATAACAGCAGACACCTTACTTTACACACATATAATAATGTATGTTCTATAAACGGGTACCCGGTACATGTTACCCACCCGGAGTAAGTGCGTAGGAACCCACACTAGATCTACATAGCCGTCACTTGCATACACCCGGCTTGCCAACATATTGGGGCCGCGGACATAACTTCCCCAAGAATAAAATAAAAACATCCGCCTGCCTAGCTAAACTATTGGGGCAGCGATCGCGGCCCCTGCTCCGACGCCTATGATCAGACACTGATCTGGTCTATCATCCTCAAATGTCAAACCCCTCGCTGAGATGTAGACATGTTGTGCGTCAAACAGCACATGAGTGGCATCTGAACTAATACCATTAAGGACAATTGACTGGAGTCTATTATCTAGAAAACTAGCTAGATAATAAACCCACCTTAATGTTTGACCTCTGACTCCATAGTAATGTATTTTCAGTATGTTTTCTCGTGATTGACCTTGTGGAAAGTCTTACTGAAATCTACCTGATGCTTAGTGTAGACTGAGGTAACCAAGTCAGTGACTAGCACTACTTCAACATCATACTGCCGAACACACAGTTAGTTAATCTAAAATGTCATGTGCAAGTTCAAAAGATAAAGGATCTACAAAGCAGACAGTACAAGGATTAGAGACAGTTCGAATCCAGTCTGTTAACACAGGTCGGCAGACTTGGACTCGACTGTATATATGCCGGTAGACTGTTCCATAGCCTGATTGTTCTTGAGGAAAATGAGTTGGCATGGTATTGGGTTTTTGACTGTGGGATTAGATAGTTAAGGTTTCTTGTGGGTGTGAGGTGATGGTGATCTACAGCAACTTGTTTATTTCTTTATTTTGAAAAACATGATTAGTGAGGCTTGATTTCGTCTATGTTCTAAAGTTTTCCAATTGAGTGTGGATACCATTTGTGAGACAGTGTAGTTGTAATCATTGAATATATGTGGCTGCAGATCTTTGGAACATTTCTATTTTGTAGGTGAGGTGTTTCTGCAAGGGGTTCCAGACAGTAGAGCAGTATTCAACCTGTTGGCAGACATAAGTGATATATGTGTTTTCTTTCTACCTGTTTGTTATTTGTTTTGACATTCCTTTTGATGAAGCAGATTGTGTTGTTAGCTTTTGAGGTGATATTATTGATGTGTTGGGCCCAGGTAAGAGTTTGGAAGATATGCATGTTAGAGAAATGGGGCGGTAGTTGCTACGTTTGGACTTTTTGTATATGGTAGATATAACTGCATGTCTCCAATCACCTGGGACAATGACGGCGTCAAGTGATCTTTGAAAGATGTATGTTAGCATTGGGGGCAATTTCGTTGTGCAGTTGTTTAAGTAACCTAGGTGAGATTTCATAAGAACATGAGGCCTTATTGGGGTTTAGATCTGACAGGAGCTTGTCAACTCTGTGATATTGATTGGTGGCATGAGTGTGTGAGTGGACATGGAGGCTGCACTTTTTGACAATTGTTTGAGAATGAGGGGTTAGGACGAGACAGATTCAAACTGTCCATTCAGAATATTGGCTTTTAACAATGGATTTTTGACTTTTGACTCGAAAGGGCGGTTCATGAAAAAACAATAGCATGGTCCGAAGACCCAAGGCGTGGTGGCTAGGAATAGGTTCAAGATAATTTTATCTCTGGTGGGGATTTTGACCATTTGTTCATGATTGAAATATGTGAGATTTTCGGAGAAGGATTCGTACATTTGTTTGAATTTACAGGGTGGGCAGGGTGAGTCAGAGAACCAGTCCATATCGGGCAGGTTTAGATCTCCGAAATTCCATATAAAGCTGTTTCACGGTATTTTCAAACTGACTGTCCATAGTTCTTGTAATGACTGTGGTCGTGTTCATGGGGCTTGTAAAACTTTAATGCAGACACAAAGATGTCCTTAAGTCCAGTTATTGAACTTGTTGACCAAATGATGTTGCAATTGGATTTTAAGTCAATTAGGGGTTGTTGCAAATTGTGTATCTTCTTCACATATAACATGTTTGCAAGCGGACTAAAGGTAGTACTTGTACTGATGGAGTGTAGTAGGGAGGAAGAATATTTGAAGCTACCACAACTTAAACAATTTTTAATAACAATTTGACAGAAAATAAATATGTTTAAACTAAATTAAACAATGCCAGGTGAAACTATAGAGTCGGTGAGGTGATTGTATGTGCCATCACCTACACTGTGACAATTAGCATGACACCAAGATTGGCAAGTGTCACAGCTGGTGCCTTTATCATCCCAAGTAACCTCTGATTGACACGTTCCACAGGGATACTGCATCATTGGACCTGGATTTGATTCAATGTCAGACATTTTGGTTGTTAGGAGGCAGTGCATACATATTAGGCTACATTTTCCTTGATGACCTTTGCCTAGTATGTGATGACTGACATGCATTTTATTTAATGAAATGGAAATTGAAACTGGAGTGTCGTGCAGGGCTTCGAGTGATGTAGGGTTTGGGCTAAGTTACTAATTGGGTCACACATGAATCTCGTCCATCTTATCCAATAACAAGTTGCTATTTTTAGATATGTATGCAGAAATAAATGTTCAAATATCCAGAGTAGTTTAAAACTTCATATATTTATAAGAAATATACAAGTTGTAAGTGGTACGAATAAGACTAGTCCGAATCAGCCATGGTCCGAATGAACAATTGAACCACAAGTAGAAAGTATGACAATGTAGATATACAAACAAATAATTACCCAACTAAGTATACAATCTTCTTCAAAGTCGCCACCGCATAAATGCATTTGGGGGTCTAGTACAATATCCTAAATTGTCACAACGGCCATTTTTGTTGAGTACAAATGGCGTATTTTTACTAAGGGATATAACTTATCATATTTTAGTGTAAACATGTATCCAACTCTTCCTTGTCTATTCACCGTACCGTACCGTAACACATAACAACATGTAAAACAACAAATACATTTTATTTAATATTAAAAAGTAAAAACATACGATCTGTTCACTTATATTTCCAATCTTTCATTGCATCATATACCACTGCAGATGTAGGTAGCACCATATATGCCATTGATAGTAGTGGGCCGGTAGTAGCAGGTAGGTAGCACAATATATGTCATTGCTGGTAGTGGGCCGGTAGTAGCAGGTAGGTAGCACACTATATGTCATTGATAGTAGTGGGCCGGTAGGAGCAGGTAGGTAACACCATATATGCCATTGATGGTAGTGGGCCGGTAGTAGCAGGTAGGTAGCACAATATATATCATTGATGGTAGTGGGCCGGGTAGTAGCAGGTAGGTAGCACAATATATGCCATTGATGGTAGTGGGCCGGTAGTAGCAGGTATGTAGCACACTATATGTCATTGATGGTATATTGTGCTACCTTCCTGCTGCTACAGGCCCACTACCATCAATGGCATATATTGTGCTACCTATCTGCTACTACCGGCCCACTGCCATCAATGATATATATTGTGCTACCTACCTGCTACTACCGGTCCACTACCATCAATGGCATATATTGTGCTACCTACCTGCTACTACCGGCCCACTGCCATCAATGACATATATTGTGCTACCTACCTGCTACTACCGGCCCACTACCATCAATGGCATATATTGTGCTACCTACCTGCTACTACCGGCCCACTACCATCAATGACATATATTGTGCTACCTACCAGCTACTACCGGCCCACTACCATCAATGTCATATATTGTGCTACCTACCTGCTACTACCGGCCCACTGCCATCAATGTCATATAGTGTGCTACCTACCTACTGCTACAGGCCCACTACCATCAATGGCATATATTGTGCTACCTACCTGCTACTACCGGCCCACTGCCATCAATGTCATATATTGTGCTACCTACCTGCTGCTACATGCCCACTACCATCAATGGCTTATATTGTGCTACCTACCTGCTACTACCAGACCACTACCATCAATGACATATATTGTGCTACCTACCTGCTACTACCGGCCCACTACCATCAATGTCATATATTGTGCTACCTACCTGCTGCTGCAGGCCCACTACCATCAATGGCATATATTGTGCCACCTACCTGCTGCTACAGGCCCACTACCATCAATGGCATATATTGTGCTACCTACCTGCTACTACCAGCCCACTACCATCAATGACATATATTGTGCTACCTACTTGCTACTACCGGCCCAATACCATCAATGTCATATATTGTGCTACCTACCTGCTACTACCGGCCCACTTCCATCAATGACATATATTGTGCTACCTACCTGCTACTACCGGCCCACTACCATCAATGGCATATATTGTGCTACCTACCTGCCACTACCGGCCCACTACCATCAATGACATATATTGTGCTACCTACCTGCTACTACAGGCCCACTACCATCAATGGCATATATTGTGCTACCTACCTGCTACTACCGGCCCACTACCATCAATGACATATATTGTGCTACCTACCTGCTACTACCGGCCCACTACCATCAATGACATATATTGTGCTACCTACCTGCTACTACCGGCCCACTACCATCAATGACATATATTGTTCTACCTACCTGCTACTACCGGTCCACTACCATCAATGACATATATTGTGCTACCTACCTGCTACTACCGGCCCACTACCATCAATGACATATATTGTGCTACCTACCTGCTACTACTGGCCCACTACCATCAATGACATATATTGTGCTACCTACCTGCTACTACCGGCCCACTACCATCAATGGCATATATTGTGCTACCTACCTGCTACTACCGGCCCACTACCATCAATGTCATATATTGTGCTACCTACCTGCTACTACCGGCCCACTACCATCAATGTCATATATTGTGCTACCTACCTGCTACTACAGGCCCACTACCATCAATGGCATATATTGTGCTACCTACATGCTACTACCGGCCCACTCCCATCAATGACATATATTGTGCTACCTACCTGCTACTACCGGCCCACTGCCATCAATGGCATATATTGTGCTACCTACCTGCTACTACCGGCCCACTACCATCAATGACATATATTGTTCTACCTACCTGCTACTACCGGTCCCTACCATCAATGACATATATTGTGCTACCTACCTGCTACTACCGACCACTACCATCAATGACATCTATAGTGCTACCTACCTGCTACTACTGGCCCACTACCATCAATGACATATATTGATCTACCTACCTGCTACTACCGGGCCACTACCATCAATGGCTCTATAGTGCTACCTACCTGCTACTACCGGCCCACTACCATCAATGTCATATATTGTGCAACCTACCTGCTAACCGGCCCACTACCATCAATGTCATATATTGTGCTACCTACCTGCTACTACCGGCCCACTGCCATCAATGGCATATATTGTGCTACCTACCTGCTACTACCTGCCCACTACCATCAATGCTATATATTGTGCTACCTACCTGCTACTACCTGCCCACTACCACCAATGACATATATTGTGCTACCTACCTGCTATTACCGGCCCACTACCATCAATGGCATATATTGTGCTACCTACCTGCTACAAACCAGCCCACTACCATCAATGACATATATTGTGCTACCTACCGGCCCACTGCCATCAATGGCATATATTGTGCTACTTACCTGCTACTACCGGCCCACTGTCACCAATGGCATATATTGTGCTACCTACCTGCTACTACCGGCCCACTACCATCAATGACATATATTGTGCTACCTACCTGCTACTACTGACCCACTACCATCAATGACATGTATTGTGCTACCTACCTGCTACTACCGGCCCACTGTCATCAATGTCATTTATTGTTCTAACTACCTGCTACTACAGGTCCACTACCATCAATGACATATATTGTGCTACCTACCTGCTACTACCGGCCCACTACCACCATGACATATATTGTGCTACCTACCTGCTACTACAGGCCCACTACCATCAAAGACATATATTGTGCTACATACCTGCTACTACCGGCCCACTACCACCAATGACATATATTGTGCTACCTACGTGCTACTACCGGCCCACTGCCATCAATGGCATATATTGTGCTACCTACCTGCTACTACCGGCCCACTACGACCAATGTCATATATTGTGCTACCTACCTGCTACTACAGGCCCACTACCACCAATGACATATATTGTGCTACCTACGTGCTACTACCGGCCCACTGCCATCAATGGCCTATATTGTGCTACCTACCTGCTACTACCGGCCCACTACTATCAATGACATATATTCTGCTACCTACCTGCTACTACCGGCCCACTACCATCAATGATATATATTGTGCTACCTACTTACTACTACCGCCCCACTGCCATCAATGTCATGTATTGTGCTACCTACCTGCTACTACCGGACCACTACCATCAATGACATCTATTGTGCTAGCTACCTGCTACTACCGGTCCATTACCATCAATGACATCTATTGTGCTACCTACCTGCTACTACCGGTCCACTACCATCAATGACATATATTGTGCTACCTACCTGCTACTACAGGCCCACTACCATCAATGACATATATTGTGCTACCTACCTGCTACTACCGGCCCACTACCATCAATGGCATATATTGTGCTACCTACCTGCTACTACCGGCCCACTACCACCAATGTCATATATTGTGATACCTACCTGCTACTACAGGCCCACTACCACCAATGACATATATTGTGCTACCTACCTGCTACTACCGGCCCACTACCATCAATGACATATATTGTGCTACCTACCTGCTACTACCGGCCCACTACCATCAATGACATGTATTGTGCTACCTACCTGCTACTACCGGCCCACTACCATCAATGACATATATTGTGCTACCTACCTGCTACTACCGGCCCACTACCATCAATGGCATATATTGTGCTACCTACCTGCTACTACCGGCCCACTACCATCAATGGCATATATTGTGCTACCTACTGCTACTACCGGCCCACTACCATCAATGACATATATTGTGCTACCTACCTGCTACTACCGGCCCACTACCATCAATGGCATATATTGTGCTACTACTGCTACTACCGGCCATCCATCAATGACATATATTGTGCTACCTACCTGCTACTACCGGCCCACTACCATCAATGGCATATATTGTGCTACCTACCTGCTACTACCGGCCCACTACCATCAATGACATATATTGTGCTACCTACCTGCTACTACCGGTCCACTACCATCAATGACATATATTGTGCTACCTACCTGCTACTACCGGCCCACTACCATCAATGACATATATTGTGCTACCTACCTGCTACTACCGGCCCACTACCATCAATGACATATATTGTGCTACCTACCTGCTACTACCGGCCCACTACCATCAATGGCATATATTGTGCTACCTACCTGCTACTACCGGCCCACTACCATCAATGTCATATATTGTGCTACCTACCTGCTACTACCGGCCCACTACCATCAATGACATATATTGTGCTACCTACCTGCTACTACCGGCCCACTACCATCAATGACATATATTGTGCTACCTACCTGCTACTACCGGCCCACTACCATCAATGACATATATTGTGCTACCTACCTGCTACTACCGGCCCACTACCATCAATGGCATATATTGTGCTACCTACCTGCTACTACCGGCCCACTACCATCAATGACATATATTGTGCTACCTACCTGCTACTACCGGCCCACTACCATCAATGGCATATATTGTGCTACCTACCTGCTACTACCGGCCCACTACCATCAATGACATATATTGTGCTACCTACCTGCTACTACCGGCCCACTACCATCAATGACATATATTGTGCTACCTACCTGCTACTACCGGCCCACTACCATCAATGTCATATATTGTGCTACCTACCTGCTACTACCGGCCCACTACCATCAATGACATATATTGTGCTACCTACCTGCTACTACCGGCCCACTACCATCAATGACATATATTGTGCTACCTACCTGCTACTACCGGCCCACTACCATCAATGTCATATATTGTGCTACCTACCTGCTACTACAGGCCCACTACCATCAATGGCATATATTGTGCTACCTACCTGCTACTACCGGCCCACTACCATCAATGACATATATTGTGCTACCTACCTGCTACTACCGGCCCACTACCATCAATGACATATATTGTGCTACCTACCTGCTACTACCGGCCCACTACCATCAATGGCATATATTGTGCTACCTACCTGCTACTACCGGCCCACTACCATCAATGACATATATTGTGCTACCTACCTGCTACTACCGGCCCACTACCATCAATGACATATATTGTGCTACCTACCTGCTACTACCGGCCCACTACCATCAATGACATATATTGTGCTACCTACCTGCTACTACCGGCCCACTACCATCAATGTCATATATTGTGCTACCTACCTGCTACTACCGGCCCACTACCATCAATGGCATATATTGTGCTACCTACCTGCTACTACCTGCCCACTACCATCAATGCCATATATTGTGCTACCTACCTGCTACTACCTGCCCACTACCACCAATGACATATATTGTGCTACCTACCTGCTACTACCGGCCCACTACCATCAATGGCATATATTGTGCTACCTACCTGCTACAAACCAGCCCACTACCATCAATGACATATATTGTGCTACCTACCGGCCCACTGCCATCAATGGCATATATTGTGCTACTTACCTGCTACTACCGGCCCACTGTCACCAATGGCATATATTGTGCTACCTACCTGCTACTACCGGCCCACTACCATCAATGACATATATTGTGCTACCTACCTGCTACTACTGACCCACTACCATCAATGACATGTATTGTGCTACCTACCTGCTACTACCGGCCCACTGTCATCAATGTCATTTATTGTTCTAACTACCTGCTACTACAGGTCCACTACCATCAATGACATATATTGTGCTACCTACCTGCTACTACCGGCCCACTACCACCATGACATATATTGTGCTACCTACCTGCTACTACAGGCCCACTACCATCAAAGACATATATTGTGCTACCTACCTGCTACTACCGGCCCACTACCACCAATGACATATATTGTGCTACCTACCTGCTACTACCGGTCCACTACGACCAATGTCATATATTGTGCTACCTACCTGCTACTACAGGCCCACTACCACCAATGACATATATTGTGCTACCTACGTGCTACTACCGGCCCACTGCCATCAATGGCCTATATTGTGCTACCTACCTGCTACTACCGGCCCACTACCATCAATGACATATATTCTGCTACCTACCTGCTACTACCGGCCCACTACCATCAATGACATATATTGTGCTACCTACCTACTACTACCGCCCCACTGCCATCAATGTCATGTATTGTGCTACCTACCTGCTACTACCGGACCACTACCATCAATGACATCTATTGTGCTAGCTACCTGCTACTACCGGTCCACTACCATCAATGACATCTATTGTGCTACCTACCTGCTACTACCGGTCCACTACCATCAATGACATCTATTGTGCTACCTACCTGCTACTACCGGCCCACTACCATCAATGACATATATTGTGCTACCTACCTGCTACTGCCGGCCCACTGTCATCAATGACATATATTGTGCTACCTACCTGCTACTACCGGCCCACTACCGTCAATGACATGTATTGTGCTACCTACCTGCTACTACCGGTCCACTACCATCAATGGCATATATTGTGCTACCTACCTGCTACTACTGGCCCACTACCATCAATAGCATATATTGTGCTACCTACCTGCTACTACCGGCCCATTACCATCAATGGCATATATTGTGCTACCTATCTGCTACTACCGGCCCACTGCCATCAATGATATCTATTGTGCTACCTACCTGCTACTACCGGCCCACTGCCATCAATGACATATATTGTGCTACCTACCTGCTACTACCGGTCCACTGCCATCAATGGCATATATTGTGCTACCTACCTGCTACTACCGGCCCACTACCATCAATGTCATATATTGTGCTACCTACCTGCTACTACCGGCCCACTACCATCAATGTCATATAGTGTGCTACCTACCTGCTACTACCGGCCCACTACCATCAATGTCATATATTGTGCTACCTACCTGCTACTACAGGCCCACTACCATCAATGGCATATATTGTGCTACCTACCTGCTGCTACATGCCCACTACCATCAATGGCATATATTGTGCTACCTACCTGCTACTACCAGCCCACTACCATCAATGACATATATTGTGCTACCTACCTGCTACTACCGGCCCACTACCATCAATGTCATATATTGTGCTACCTACCTGCTGCTACAGGCCCACTACCATCAATGGCATATATTGTGCTACCTACCTGCTACTACAGGCCCACTACCATCAATGGCATATATTGTGCTACCTACCTGCTACTACCGGCCCACTACCATCAATGACATATATTGTGCTACCTACTTGCTACTACCGGCCCACTACCATCAATGTCATATATTGTGCTACCTACCTGCTACTACCGGCCCACTTCCATCAATGTCATATATTGTGCTACCTACCTGCTACTACAGGTCCACTACCATCAATGGCATATATTGTGCTACCTACCTGCCACTACCGTCCCACTACCATCAATGACATATATTGTGCTACCTACCTGCTACTACTGGCCCACTACCATCAATGGCATATATTGTGCTACCTACATGCTACTACCGGTCCACTCCCATCTACCTGCTACTACCGGCCCACTGCCATCAATGGCATATATTGTGCTACCTACCTGCTACTACCGGCCCACTACCATCAATGACATATATTGTTCTACCTACCTGCTACTACCGGTCCACTACCATCAATGTCATATATTGTGCTACCTACCTGCTACTACCGACCCACTACCATCAATAACATCTATAGTGCTACCTACCTGCTACTACTGGCCCACTACCATCAATGACATATATTGATCTACCTACCTGCTACTACCGGGCCACTACCATCAATGGCATCTATAGTGCTACCTACCTGCTACTACCGGCCCACTACCATCAATGTCATATATTGTGCAACCTACCTGCTAATACCGGCCCACTACCATCAATGTCATATATTGTGCTACCTACCTGCTACTACCGGCCCACTACCATCAATGGCATATATTGTGCTACCTACCTGCTACTACCTGCCCACTACCATCAATGCTATATATTGTGCTACCTACCTGCTACTACCTGCCCACTACCACCAATGACATATATTGTGCTACCTACCTGCTATTACCGGCCCACTACCATCAATGGCATATATTGTGCTACCTACCTGCTACAAACCAGCCCACTACCATCAATGACATATATTGTGCTACCTACCGGCCCACTGCCATCAATGGCATATATTGTGCTACTTACCTGCTACTACCGGCCCACTGTCATCAATGGCATATATTGTGCTACCTACCTGCTACTACCGGCCCACTACCATCAATGACATATATTGTGCTACCTACCTGCTACTACTGACCCACTACCATCAATGTCATGTATTGTGCTACCTACCTGCTACTACCGGCCCACTGTCATCAATGTCATTTATTGTTCTAACTACCTGCTACTACCGGTCCACTACCATCAATGACATATATTGTGCTACCTACCTGCTACTACCGGCCCACTACCACCATGACATATATTGTGCTACCTACCTGCTACTACAGGCCCACTACCATCAAAGACATATATTGTGCTACCTACCTGCTACTACCGGCCCACTACCACCAATGACATATATTGTGCTACCTACGTGCTACTACCGGCCCACTGCCATCAATGGCATATATTGTGCTACCTACCTGCTACTACCGGCCCACTACGACCAATGTCATATATTGTGCTACCTACCTGCTACTACAGGCCCACTACCACCAATGACATATATTGTGCTACCTACGTGCTACTACCGGCCCACTGCCATCAATGGCCTATATTGTGCTACCTACCTGCTACTACCGGCCCACTACTATCAATGACATATATTCTGCTACCTACCTGCTACTACAGGCCCACTACCATCAATGTCATATATTGTGCTACCTACCTGCTACTACCGGCCCACTACCATCAATGACATCTATTGTTCTACCTACCTGCTACTACCGCCCCACTGCCATCAATGTCATGTATTGTGCTACCTACCTGCTACTACCGGTCCACTACCATCAATGACATCTATTGTGCTAGCTACCTGCTACTACCGGTCCACTACCATCAATGACATATATTGTGCTACCTACCTGCTACTACCGGCCCACTACCATCAATGACATCTATTGTGCTACCTACCTGCTACTACAGGCCCACTGCCATCAATGACATATATTGTGCTACCTACCTGCTACTACCGGCCCACTACCATCAATGACATATATTGTGCTACCTACCTGCTACTACCGGCCCACTACCATCAATGGCATATATTGTGCTACCTACCTGCTACTACCTGCCCACTACCATCAATGCTATATATTGTGCTACCTACCTGCTACTACCTGCCCACTACCACCAATGACATATATTGTGCTACCTACCTGCTACTACCGGCCCACTACCATCAATGGCATATATTGTGCTACCTACCTGCTACAAACCAGCCCACTACCATCAATGACATATATTGTGCTACCTACCGGCCCACTGCCATCAATGGCATATATTGTGCTACTTACCTGCTACTACCGGCCCACTGTCATCAATGGCATATATTGTGCTACCTACCTGCTACTACCGGCCCACTACCATCAATGACATATATTGTGCTACCTACCTGCTACTACTGACCCACTACCATCAATGACATGTATTGTGCTACCTACCTGCTACTACCGGCCCACTGTCATCAATGTCATTTATTGTTCTAACTACCTGCTACTACCGGTCCACTACCATCAATGACATATATTGTGCTACCTACCTGCTACTACCGGCCCACTACCACCATGACATATATTGTGCTACCTACCTGCTACTACAGGCCCACTACCATCAAAGACATATATTGTGCTACCTACCTGCTACTACCGGCCCACTACCACCAATTACATATATTGTGCTACCTACGTGCTACTACCGGCCCACTGCCATCAATGGCATATATTGTGCTACCTACCTGCTACTACCGGCCCACTACGACCAATGTCATATATTGTGCTACCTACCTGCTACTACAGGCCCACTACCACCAATGACATATATTGTGCTACCTACGTGCTACTACCGGCCCACTGCCATCAATGGCCTATATTGTGCTACCTACCTGCTACTACCGGCCCACTACTATCAATGACATATATTCTGCTACCTACCTGCTACTACAGGCCCACTACCATCAATGTCATATATTGTGCTACCTACCTGCTACTACCGGCCCACTACCATCAATGACATCTATTGTTCTACCTACCTGCTACTACCGCCCCACTGCCATCAATGTCATGTATTGTGCTACCTACCTGCTACTACCGGTCCACTACCATCAATGACATCTATTGTGCTAGCTACCTGCTACTACCGGTCCACTACCATCAATGACATATATTGTGCTACCTACCTGCTACTACCGGCCCACTACCATCAATGACATATATTGTGCTACCTACCTGCTACTACCGGCCCACTACCATCAATGACATATATTGTGCTACCTACCTGCTACTACCGGCCCACTACCATCAATGACATATATTGTGCTACCTACCTGCTACTACCGGCCCACTACCATCAATGACATATATTGTGCTACCTACCTGCTACTACCGGCCCACTACCATCAATGACATATATTGTGCTACCTACCTGCTACTACCGGCCCACTACCATCAATGTCATATATTGTGCTACCTACCTGCTACTACCGGCCCACTACCATCAATGACATATATTGTGCTACCTACCTGCTACTACCGGCCCACTACCACCAATGACATATATTGTGCTACCTACCTGCTACTACCGGTCCATTTCCATCAATGACATATAGTGTGCTACCTACCTGCTACTACCGGCCCACTACCATCAATGTCATATTTTGTGCTACCTACCTGCTACTACCGGCCCACTACCATCAATGACATATATTGTGCTACCTACCTGCTACTACCGGTCCACTACCATCAATGACATATATTCTGCTACGTACCTGCTACTAGCGGCCCACTACCATCAATGTCATATATTGTGCTACCTACCTGCTACTACCGGTCCACTACCATCAATGACATATATTGTGCTACGTACCTGCTACTACAGGCCCACTACCATCAATGACATCTAGTGTGCTACCTACCTGTTACTACCGGCCCACTACCACCAATGACATGTATTGTGCTACTTACCTGCTACTTCCGGCCCACTACCATCAATGACATATATTGTGCTACCTACCTGCTACTACCGGCCCACTACCATCAATGGCATTCTATCTACTACTGCAATAACAGCAAATACCTTTCTAAATTAACATTATGCAACAGGTGAGCTTGCGTAACTAATTGGGAGAGGTTTAACGACCACGTGTACTACTGCAACAACAACAAACAACCTTCTAAATTAACATTATGCAACAGGTGAGCTTGCGTAACTAATTGGCAGAGGTTTAACGACCACAGGTGATCTTACGTAGGAGGCAGTGCATAAATATTAGTCTACATTTTCCTTGATGACGTTTGCCTATGTGATGACTGACATGCATTTTATTTAATGAAATGGAAATTGACACCGGAGTGTCATGCAGGATTTCGAGTGATGTAGGGTTTGGGCTAAGTTACTAATTGGGTCACACATGAATCTCGTCCATCTTATCCAATAACAAGTTGCTATTTTTAGATATTTATGCAGAAATCAATGTTCAAATATCCATAGTAGTTTAAAACTTCATATATTTAAAAGTGGTTCGAATAAGCAACTGATCTAGTACGTATTCGTCCGACTCAGCCATGGTCCGAATGAACAATTGAACCACAAGTAGAAAGTATGACAATGTAGATATACAAACAAATAATTACCCAACTAACTAAGTATACAATCTTCTTCAAAGTCGCCACCGCATAAATGCATTTGGAGGTCTAGTACAATATCCTAAATTGTAACAACGGCCATTTTGTTGAATACAAATGGCGTATTTTTACTAAGGGATGTAAATTATCATATTTTAGTGTAAAACGGTATCCAACTCTTCCTTGTCTATTCACCCTACCGTACCATAACACGTAACGTGTAAAACAACAAATACATTAAATAATTAAGTAAAAACATACGGTCTGTTCACTTATATTTCCAATCATTAATTGCTTCTTATAGCACTGCAGATGTAGGTAGCACCATATATGCCATTGATGGTAATGGGCCGGTAGTAACAGGTAGGTAGCACAATATATTCCATTGATGGTAGTGGGCCGGTAATGCCATTGATGGTAGTGGGCCGGTAGTAGCAGGTAGGTAGCACAATATATGTCATTGATGGTAGTGTGCCGGTAGTAGTAGGTAGGTGGCACAATATATGTCATTGATGGTAGTGGGCCGGTAGTAGCAGGTAGGTAGCACAATAGATGCCATTGATGGTAGTGGGCCGGTAGTAGCAGGTAGGTAGCACAATATATGTCATTGATGGTAGTGGGCCGGAAGTAGCAGGTAAGTAGCACAATACATGTCATTGGTGGTAGTGGGCCGGTAATGTCATTGATGGTAGTGGGCCTGTAGTAGCAGGTACGTAGCACAATATATGTCATTGATGGTAGTGGACCGGTAGTAGCAGGTAGGTAGCACAATATATGACATTGATGGTAGTGGGCCGCTAGTAGCAGGTACGTAGCACAATATATGTCATTGATGGAAATGGACCGGTAGTAGCAGGTAGGTAG
>CM026388.1:53444478-53465255 GCA_014843695.1 Archivesica marissinica | reverse complement strand
TGTATGTATATGACGGTGTGGTATATGTATGTATATGACGGTGTGGTATATGTATGTATATGACGGTGTGGTATATGTATGTATATGACGGTGTGGTATATGTATGTATATGACGGTGTGGTATATGTATGTATATGATGATGTCGTATATGTATGTATATGACAGTGTGGTATATGTATGTATATGACGGTGCGGTATATGTATGTATATGACGGTGTGGTATATGTATGTATGTGACGGTGTGGTATATGTATGTATATAACGGTGTGGTATATGACGTTGTGGTACATATATGTTTATGACGGTGTGGTATATGTATGTATATGACGGTGTGGTATTTGTGTGTATATGACGATGTGGTATATGTGTATATGATGGTGTGGTATATGTATGTATATGACGGTGTGGTATGTGTATGTATATGACGATGTCGTATATGTATGTATATGACGGTGTGGTATATGTATGTATATGATGATGTCGTATATGTATGTATATGACGGTGTGGTATATGTATGTATATGATGATGTGGTATATGTATGTATATGACGATGTGGTATATGTATGTATATGACGGTGTGGTATATGTATGTATATGACGATGTGGTATATGTATGTATATGACGGTGTGGTATATGTATGTATATGACGGTGTGGTATATGATGGTGTGGTATATGTATGTATATGACGATGTGGTATATGTATGTATATGACGGTGTGGTATATGTATGTATATGACGGTGTGGTATATGATGGTGTGGTATATGTATGTATATGACGATGTGGTATATGTATGTATATGACGATGTGGTATATGTATGTATATGACGGTGTGGTATATGTATGTATATGACGGTGTGGTATATGATGGTGTGGTATATGTATGTATATGACGGTGTGGTATATGTATGTATATGACGGTGTGGTATATGTATGTATATGACGGTGTGGTATATGTATGTATATGACGGTGTGGTATATGTATGTATATGACGGTGTGGTATATGTATGTATATGACGGTGTGGTATATGTATGTATATGACGGTGTGGTATATGTATGTATATGACGGTGTGGTATATGTATGTATATGACGATGTCGTATATGTATGTATATGACGATGTGGTATATGAATGTATATGACGATGTTGTATTGTATGTATATAATGATGTGGTATATGTGTGTATATGACGGTGTGGTATATGTATGTATACGATGATGTTGTATATATATGTATATGACGGTGTGGTATATGTATGTATATGACGGTGTGGTATATGTATGTATATGACGGTGAGGTATATGTATGTATATGACGGTGTTGTATATGTATGTATATGACGATGTGGTATATGTATGTATATGACGGTTTGGTATATGTATGTATATGATGATGTCGTATATGTATGTATATGATGATGTGGTATATGTATGTATATGACGGTGTGGTATATGTATGTATATGACGGTGTGGTATATGTATGTATATGACGGTGTGGTATATGTATGTATATGACGATGTGGTATATGTATGTATATGACGGTGTGGTATATGTATGTATATGACGGTGTGGTATATGTATGTATATGACGGTGTGGTATATGTATGTATATGATGATGTGGTATATGTATGTATATGACGGTGAGGTATATGACGGTGTGGTATATGTATGTATATGACGATGTGGTATATGTATGTATATGACGGTGTGGTATATGTATGTATATGACGATGTGGTATATGTATGTATATGACGGTGTGGTATATGTATGTATATGATGGTGTGGTATATGTATGTATATGACGATGTGGTATATGTATGTATATGACGGTGTGGTATATGTATGTATATGACGATGTGGTATTGTATGTATATAATGATGTGGTATATGTGTGTATATGACGGTGTGGTATATGTATGTATATGACGGTGTGGTATATGTATGTATATGACGGTGTGGTATATGTATGTATATGACGGTGTGGTATATGTATGTATATGACGATGTGGTATATGTATGTATATGACGATGTGGTATATGTATGTATATGACGGTGTGGTATATGTATGTATATGACGGTGTGGTATATGTATGTATATGACGATGTGGTATATGTATGTATATGACGGTGTGGTATATGTATGTATATGACGATGTTGTATTGTATGTATATAATGATGTGGTATATGTATGTATATGACGGTGTGGTATATGTATGTATATGATGATGTTGTATATATATGTATATGACGGTGTGGTATATGTATGTATATGACGATGTGGTATATGTATGTATATGACGATGTGGTATATGTATGTATATGACGGTGTGGTATATGTATGTATATGATGATGTGGTATATGTATGTATATGACGGTGTGGTATATGTATGTATATGACGGTGTGGTATATGTATGTATATGACGATGTGGTATATGTATGTATATGACGGTGTGGTATATGTATGTATATGATGGTGTGGTATATGTATGTATATGACGGTGTGGTATATGTATGTATATGACGGTGTGGTATATGTATGTATATGACGATGTGGTATATGTATGTATATGACGGTGTGGTATATGTATGTATATGACGGTGTGGTATATGTATGTATATGACGATGTGGTATATGTATGTATATGACGGTGTGGTATATGTATGTATATGATGATGTCGTATATGTATGTATATGATGATGTGGTATATGTATGTATATGACGGTGTGGTATATGTATGTATATGACGGTGTGGTATATGTATGTATATGACGGTGTGGTATATGTATGTATATGACGATGTGGTATATGTATGTATATGACGGTGTGGTATATGTATGTATATGACGGTGTGGTATATGTATGTATATGACGGTGCGGTATATGTATGTATATGATGATGTGGTATATGTATGTATATGACGGTGTGGTATATGTATGTATATGACGGTGTGGTATATGTATGTATATGACGATATGGTATATGTATGTATATGACGGTGTGGTATATGTATGTATATGACGATGTTGTATATGTATGTATATAACGGTGTGGTATATGTATGTATATGATGGTGTGGTATATGTATGTATATGACGATGTGGTATATGTATGTATATGACGGTGTGGTATATGTATGTATATGACGATGTGGTATTGTATGAATATAATGATGTGGTATATGTGTGTATATGACGGTGTGGTATATGTATGTATATGACGGTGTGGTATATGTATGTATATGACGGTGTGGTATATGTATGTATATGACGGTGTGGTATATGTATGTATATGACGATGTGGTATATGTATGTATATGACGATGTGGTATATGTATGTATATGACGGTGTGGTATATGTATGTATATGACGGTGTGGTATATGTATGTATATGACGATGTGGTATATGTATGTATATGACGGTGTGGTATATGTATGTATATGACGATGTTGTATTGTATGTATATAATGATGTGGTATATGTGTGTATATGACGGTGTGGTATATGTATGTATACGATGATGTTGTATATATATGTATATGACGGTGTGGTATATGTATGTATATGACGATGTGGTATATGTATGTATATGACGATGTGGTATATGTATGTATATGACGGAGTGGTATATGTATGTATATGATGATGTGGTATATGTATGTATATGACGGTGTGGTATATGTATGTATATGACGGTGTGGTATATGTATGTATATGACGATGTGGTATATGTATGTATATGACGGTGTGGTATATGTATGTATATGATGGTGTGGTATATGTATGTATATGACGGTGTGGTATGTGTATGTATATGACGGTGTGGTATATGTATGTATATGACGATGTCGTATATGTATGTATATGACGGTGTGGTATATGTATGTATATGATGATGTCGTATATGTATGTATATGACGGTGTGGTATATGTATGTATATGACGGTGCGGTATATGTATGTATATGACGGTGTGGTATATGTATGTATGTGACGGTGTGGTATATGTATGTATATGACAGTGTGGTATATGTGTGTATATGGCGGTGTGGTATATGTATGTATATGACAGTGTGGTATATGTATGTATATGATGATGTGGTATATGTATGTATATGACGATGTGGTATATGTATGTATATGACGGTGTGGTATATGTATGTATATGACGATGTCATATATGTATGTATATGACGGTGTGGTATATGTATGTATATGACGGTGTGGTATATGATGGTGTGGTATATGTATGTATATGGCGGTGTGGTATATGTATGTATATGATGATGTCGTATATGTATGTATATGACGGTGTGGTATATGTATGTATATGACGGTGCGGTATATGTATGTATATGACGGTGTGGTATATGTATGTATGTGACGGTGTGGTATATGTATGTATATAACGGTGTGGTATATGACGTTGTGGTACATGTATGTATATGACGGTGTGGTATATGTATGTATATGACGGTGTGGTATTTGTGTGTATATGACGATGTGGTATATGTGTGTATATGACGGTGTGGTATATGTATGTATATGACGATGTGGTATATGTATGTATATGACGGTGTGGTATATGTATGTATATGACGATGTGGTATATGTATGTATATGACGGTGTGGTATATGTATGTATATGACGATGTTGTATTGTATGTATATGATGATGTGGTATATGTATGTATATGACGGTGTGGTATATGTATGTATATGATGATGTTGTATATGTATGTATATGACGGTGTGGTATATGTATGTATATGACGGTGTGGTATATGTATGTATATGACGATGTGGTATATGTATGTATATGACGGTGTGGTATATGTATGTATATGACGGTGTGGTATATGTATGTATATGACGGTGTGGTATATGTATGTATATGACGGTGTGGTATATGTATGTATATGACGGTGTGGTATATGTATGTATATGACGGTGTGGTATATGTATGTATATGACGGTGTGGTATATGTATGTATATGACGGTGTGGTATATGTATGTATATGATGGTGTGGTATATGTATGTATATGACGGTGTGGTATATGTATGTATATGATGATGTGGTATATGTATGTATATGACGATGTGGTATATGTATGTATATGACGGTGTGGTATATGTATGTATATGACGGTGTGGTATATGACGTTGTGGTATATGTATGTATATGACGGTGTGGTATATGTATGTATATGACGGTGTGGTATATGTATGTATATGACGATGTGGTATATGTATGTATATGACGGTGTGGTATATGTATGTATATGACGATGTGGTATATGTATGTATATGACGGTGTGGTATATGTATGTATATGACGATGTGGTATATGTATGTATATGACGGTGTGGTATATGTATGTATATGACGATGTGGTATTGTATGTATATAATGATGTGGTATATGTGTGTATATGACGGTGTGGTATATGTATGTATATGATGATGTTGTATATGTATGTATATGACGGTGTGGTATATGTATGTATATGACGGTGTGGTATATGTATGTATATGACGATGTGGTATATGTATGTATATGACGGTGTGGTATATGTATGTATATGACGGTGTGGTATATGTATGTATATGACGTGTGGTATATGTATGTATATGACGGTGTGGTATATGTAGTATATGACGGTGTGGTATATGTATGTATATGACGGTGTGGTATATGTATGTATGACGGTGTGGTATTGTATGTATATGAGATGTGGTATTGTATGTATATGACGGTGTGGTATATGTATGTATATGACGTGTGGTATATGTATGTATATGATGATGTGGTATATGTATGTATATGACGGTGTGGTATATGTATGTATATGACGGTGTGGTATATGTATGTATATGACGGTGTGGTATATGTATGTATATGACGGTGTGGTATATGTATGTATATGACGGTGTGGTATATGTATGTATATGACGATGTGGTATATGTATGTATATGACGATGTGGTATATGTATGTATATGACGGTGTGGTATATGTATGTATATGACGGTGTGGTATATGATGGTGTGGTATATGTATGTATATGACGGTGTGGTATATGTATGTATATGACGGTGTGGTATATGTATGTATATGACGGTGTGGTATATGTATGTATATGACGATGTTGTATTGTATGTATATAATGATGTGGTATATGTGTGTATATGACGGTGTGGTATATGTATGTATACGATGATGTTGTATATATATGTATATGACGGTGTGGTATATGTATGTATATGACGATGTGGTATATGTATGTATATGACGATGTGGTATATGTGTGTATATGACGATGTGGTATATGTGTGTATATGACGATGTGGTATATGTGTGTATATGACGATGTGGTATATGTATGTATATGATGGTGTGGTATATGTATGTATATGACGGTGTGGTATATGTATGTATATGATGGTGCGGTATATGTATGTATATGACGGTGTGGTATATGTATGTATATGACGGTGTGGTATATGTGTGTATATGGTGGTGTGGTATATGTATGTATATGACAGTGTGGTATATGTATGTATATGATGATGTGGTATATGTATGTATATGACGATGTGGTATATGTATGTATGTGACGGTGTGGTATATGTATGTATATGACAGTGTGGTATATGTGTGTATATGGCGATGTGGTATATGTATGTATATAACGGTGTGGTATATGACGGTGTGGTATATGTATGTATATGACGATGTGGTATATGTATGTATATGGCGATGTTGTATATGTATGTATATGACGGTGGGGTATATGTATGTATATGGCGATGTTGTATATGTATGTATATGACGGTGTGGTATATGACGGTGTGGTATATGTATGTATATGGCGATGTTGTATATGTATGTATATGACGGTGTGGTATATATGTATGTATATGACGGTGTGGTATATGTATGTATATGACGGTGTGGTATATGTATGTATATGACGGTGTGGTATATGTATGTATATGACGGTATGGTATATGTATGTATATGACGGTATGGTATATGTATGTATATGATGGTGTGGTATATGTATGTATATGACGATGTTGTATATGTATGTATATGACGGTGTGGTATATGTATGTATATGACGGTGTGGTATATGTATGTATATGATGATGTGGTACAAGGTGACTTCAAGCCGTATCCGGGTTACACATACGCTCACCTGTACATTGGTCTACCAACAATACATGAAGGTGACCTCTAGCCTTATCCGGGTTACAATGAGAGAAATCTCTAATTTTCTATTACCTTCCTTGGTGGGTAAAGTCCGATTTATTCCAAAATGTGAATAGGTCCTTTCGGTTAGAATCCTTTGTTTTTACTGTTGTTCCCTACACAGATGTTGCGCTATGATAATTGTGATTTATCAAAATCGTTTTAATTAACTGATAGCATTGTTTTACAAATAAGTACCCATTATATACATATATACTGTAGGAGATATGTCGAGATATAGTAATTTAATAATCATATGAAGTGATAGTGCAATACTACCCCTGTATATATAGAATGTAATGTGGTACCAACCCCTAGGTTTCACTCTGGGTACAACCGCCGACTCAAACAACAAAGAAATTCTGTTATAAGCCATTTATTTATCATTATGAAGTATATACGTAATCTGTTATAAGCCATTTATTTAAGTGATTACATATATACAGTGTATACGTACATTAACTATCGCCAACATGATTAGTTTAATGTACAAAATACTGCACGTGCAATTGTTGCTATGATACGTTTTGTATGACTGTGCTTATAATGTGGAAGGTATATTATTATCCCAACATGTGGTTGTCGACAGTGAGTGGTTGTCGACAGCGAGTGGTTGTCAAAACAGAAGTGCACAAGGAATAGCCACTAATACATGTTAATCCAGTGGAAGATATCACACACGAGATGTAAAGGAATGTCTGAACACTCATGTCCATCTAAAATAATAGCGCAAAAAATAGCTCATAAAGTGTTCGTGAAATTATAGTAGTTTACAGTATACACGTTTGTAAACATTTCACACTGTATCAATCTGTCGGATCCACTGATAGATGTCTTACATATTTATCACACTAGGGGTAGCTATTCGGATGTCATACATGTCCTTCTTCTACACACATTGTAGTGGTCTGAATATGTGAGCATGCGCTCTTTTACACCCACTTATTATATAATTCGCACTCATGTAATCATTCTTCGGATTGTATGAACATTGGCTTCTTTATCGCTAGGCGGGACGAAATGTCTTCATATATACATGTTCCTCATTCAGGGTGTCCTTTACACAGTTCATACTCATGTGGCCGATGTCCAGTATGTATGAGCATATGTCGCTTTATAGCTAGAGAATGACAGAGAGTCTTCTTACATATTTCACATTCATGTGGTCGTTTTCCCGGAATGTATTAGTATATGCTTCTTTAAACTGCTAGATTTATTAAACACCTTATTACATATTTCACACTCATGGGGTCCTTCCCCGGTATGTATGAGCATATGCTGCTTCAAATGGCTAGATTGACTAAATGCTTTATTACATAGTTCACACTTATAGGGCCGTTCTCCGGTATGTATGAGCATGTGCATCTTCAAATTACCTGAATGGCTAAATGTTTTATTACATAGTTCACACTTATGTGGTCGTTCCCCGGTATGTATGAGCATATGCCGCTTTAAACTGCTAGATTGACTGAATACCGTATTACATATTTCACACTCATGTGGTCGTTCCCCGGTATGTATGAGCATGTGCACCTTCAAATTGCCTGAATGGCTAAATGTTTTATTACATAGTTCACACTTATGTGGTCGTTCCCCGGTATGTATGAGCATATGCCGCTTTAAACTGCTAGATTGACTGAATACCTTATTACATATTTCACACTCTTGTGGTCGTTCTCTGGTATGTATGAGCATATGCCTCTTTAAATAGCTAGATTGACCGAATGCCTTATTACATATTTCACACTCGTGTGGTCGTTCCCCGGTATGTATGAGCATGTGCACCTTCAAATTGCCTGAATGGCTAAATGTTTTATTACATAGTTCACACTCGTGTGGCCGTTCCCCGGTATGTATGAGCATATGCTGCTTTATACTGTACGATCGACTGAACGTCTTATTACATAGTTCACACTCATGCGTCGGTTCTACGGAATGCACGTGCACCTGTGACTTTTCTCCGGTATGATTGGTTATGTCCTGCTTTATATTCCTAGACATTTTGAGAATCCTTAATAAATGTGTTCTCTGCTATTTATGCATATGAATTGACAAAGTAGGTCAGTCCTCCTTATACAGCTTAACATCCTTCTAACATCGAGCTCACAGTTTGAATAGAACGACCATATAATTTCTTAATTAAACAAGAGAAATCATCGAGATCTGTACCTATAAACATCAGGTTTCATCTCCGGTAAGTAAACATTTACATGCCATAAATGCACGTTTCAATTAGTTATTGGCCATTCCAACATCTTATTATATAAAGTCATTATTCGGTCGAGCTAACATCATCAACATCATCATCACCATTATTAGTCATGTTCAACGATTGGGATATTCAGCTCAAATCGTATAAATCAGCCATTATTCATCGGTAGAATATTGTATGCGTCGCCATTTTGTGTTTTCCATTACGTCCAATACACACTCTCCTGTAAGAAAAGGGAATGTAATTATTTATATTTATTTGTTATCGATCATAAGATTTATAGTGATAACATAAACACAATCTTGAAGTTATCCATGTTCACCAGTTATTTACAACGTGTGCTTACAGTTATTGTAGATTGTGTGTTTCCATAATAATCATATATTATACATTATGCAACAGGTGAGCTTGCGTAACTAATTGGGAGAGGTTTAACGACCACGTGTACTACTGCAACAATAGCAAACACCTTTCTAAATTAACAGCATGCAACAGGTGAACTTGTGTAACTAATTGGGAGAGGTTTAACGACCACGTGTACTACTGCAACAACAGCAAACACCTTTCTAAATTAACAGCATGCAATAGGTGAGCTTGTGTAACTAATTGGGAGAGGTTTAACGACCACGTGTACTACTGCAACAACAGCAAACACCTTTCTAAATTAACAGCATGCAACAGGTGAGCTTGTGTAACTAATTGGGAGAGGTTTAACGACCACGTGTACTACTGCAACAACAGCAAACACCTTTCTAAACTAACATTATGCAACAGGTGAGCTTGCGTAACTAATTGGGAGAGGTTTAACGACCACGTGTACTACTGCAATAACAGCAAACACCTGATCTGGTCTATCTATATATCTTCCTTTAATGTCAAACGCCTCGCGGGGATGTGGACATGTTGTGAGTCAAACATCACATGAGTGACTTCTGAACTAATACCATTAAGGACAATTGACTGGAGTATATTATCTAGAAAACTAGCTAGATAGTAAACACACCTTAATGTTTGACCTCTGACTCCATAGTGATGCATTTTCAGTAGTATGTTCTCGTGATTGACCTTGTGGAAAGTCTTACTGAAATATACCTGATGCTTAGTGTAGACTGAGGTAACCAAGTCAGTGACTAGCAATACTTCAACTTCATACTGCCGAACAATCAGTCATGACTATGATTGACAGGCGCAGTATAGAACAGTTAGTTAATCTAAAATGTTATGTGCAAGTTAAATATATAAAAGGATCTAGAAAGGAGACAGTACAAGGATTAGAGACAGTTCGAGTCCAGTCTTAACAAAGGTCGGCACACTGGGACTCGACTGTACCATAGCCCGATTGTTCTCGGGGAAAATGAGATAGCATGGTATTAGGTTATTGACTGTGGGATTAGATATTTAATGTTTCTTGTGGGTGTAAGGTGATGGTGATCTACAGCAACTAGTTCATTTTTATCTTGAAAAACATGATTAGTGAGGCTTGGTTTCGTCTATGTTCTAATGTTTTCCAATTGAGAGTGGATACCATTTCTGATACACTACTAGTGTAGTTGTAATCATTGAATATATATATGGCTGCAGATCTTTGGAACATTTCTATTTTGTAGGTGAGGTGCTTCTGCAAAGGGTTCCATACTGTAGAGCAGTATTCAAACTTTTGGCGGATTATGTTGTTAGCTTTTGAAGTGATATTACTGATGTGTTGGGCCCAGGTAATGGTGACTCCGAAATATTTGTTCAGTTGTTCAGAGTGTTCAGTTGACCGTAATTGTGTGCTATGTAACATGTATAGGTAAAGGATGGGTTTTTTCCCCCTATGGATTCTTAATATTTCACCTGTATCAGGGTTGAATTCCATTGACTATTCCTTTTCCCAATATTCTAAGAGGTGTAGGTCATGTTGTAGAGCTTCTGCTGAGGACTGGGATTTGATGGTGAGGTAGACGATGGTGTCGTCGGCAAATAGGCGTGCACGACTTTTGATGCTGTTTGGTAGGTCATTTATATAAGATAGAAACAGAAAGGGCCCCCGGACCGACCCTTGGGGGACACATGAGAGAACTGGTAACCTGTCGGAACATTTACCTTCGACGAGAACCTGTTATGACCTGTTTTTTTAGAAAAGAGTGTATCCATGATGTGGCTTTATCATTTATACAAACATGTTTGAGTTTATGGGTGAGCTTGTGGTGATCTACTTTGTCGACTGCTTTACTGAAATCCATTATGATGACATCTGTCTGGTTACCGAGCTCGAGATTATCAGCTATCTCTTGTGAGAAACCAATAAGTTAGTCGTCACAACTGTGTTTGACCTTACCCGTGCAGCTGTGGGCTAAGAATATGGTGAGAGTCAAGTATGACATGATGTTGGAAACCAGGATGTGTTCTAAGAGTTTGGACGATATGCATGTTAGAGAAATGGGGCGGTAGTTGCTACGTTTTGACTTATCATCTTTTTGTATATGGGAGATATAACTGCATGTCTCCAATCACCTAGGACAATGACGGTGTCAAGTGACCTTTGTAAGATGTATGTTAGCATTGGGGGCAATTTCGCTGTGCAGTTGTTTAAATAACCTAGATTTCATCAGAACCTGAGGCCCTATTGGGGTTTAGATCTGACAGGAGCTTGTCAACTCCTTATACTGAGATTGTGATTAGTGGCATGGGTGGGTGAGTGGACATGGAGGCTGCACTTTTTGACAATTGTTTGAGAATTAGGGGTTAGGACGAGACAGATTCAAACTGCCCATTCAGATTATTGGCTTTTAACATTGGCTCAGAATGGATATTTGACTTTTGACTCGTAAGGGCAACTGTTATGGTTGAGTTCATGAAAAATCAATAGCATGGTCCGAAAACCCAAGGCGTGTTGGCTAGGAATAGGTCCAATATAATTTTATCTCTGCTGGTGTGTTGGCTAGGAATAGGTCCAAGATAATTTTATCTCTGCTGGTGTGTTGGCTAGGAAGACCCAAGGTTGGGAAGGGTTTGAATATTGTAGACAATTGCTGGCGTGTTGGCTAGGAAGACCCAAGGTTGGGAATGGTTTGAATAGTGTAGACAACTGCTGGGGTGTTGGCTAGGAAGACCCAAGGCTGGGAAGGGTTTGAATATTGTAGACAACTGATGGGGTGTTGGTTAGGAAGACCCAAGGCTGGGAAGGGTTTGAATATTGTAGACAACTGCTGGGGTGTTGGCTAGGAATAGGTCCAAGATAATGTTATCTCTGGTGGGGATTTTGACCATTTGTTCAAGGTTGAAATATGTGAGATTTTCGGAGAAAGATTCGTACATTTGTTTGAATTTACAGGGTGGGGAGGGTGACTAAATGGACCAGTCCATATCGGGCATGTTTAGATCTCCGAAAATCCATATATAGCTGTTTCACGGTATTTTCAAAATAACTGTCCATAGTTCTTGTAGTGACTGTGGTCATGTTCATGGGGCTTGTATAATGACGACACATAGATGCCCGTAAGTCCAGTTATTGAAATTGTTGACCAACTGATGTTGCAATTGGATTTTAAGTCAGGTAGGGGTTGTTGCAAATTGGGTATCTTCTTCACATAACATGTTTGCAAGCGGACTAAAGGTAGTACTGATGGAGTTCAGGGAGTGTGATAGGGAGGATGAATAGTTGAAGCTACCACAACTTAAACAATGCCAGGTGAAACTAGAGTCGGCAAGGTGATTGTATGTGCCATCCCCTACACTGTGACAATTAGCATGACACCAAGATTGGCAATTGTCACAGCGGTAGTAGCAGGTAGGTAGCACAATAGATGTCATTGATGGTAGTGGGCCGGTAGTAGCAGGTAGGTAGCACAATATATGCCATTGATGGTAGTGGGCCGGTAGTAGCAGGTAGGTAGCACAATAGATGCCATTGATGGTAGTGGGCCGGTAGTAGCAGGTAGGTAGCACAATATATGTCATTGATGGTAGTGGGCCGGTAGTAGCAGGTAGGTAGCACAATATATGTCATTGATGGTAGTGGGCCGGTAGTAGCAGGTAGGTAGCACAATATATGCCATTGATGGTAGTGGGCCGGTAGTAGCAGGTAGGTAGCACAATATATGTCATTGATGGTAGTGGGCCGGTAGTAGCAGGTAGGTAGCACACTATATGTCATTGATGGTAGTGGGCCGGTAGTAGCAGGTAGGTAGCACAATATATGTCATTGATGACAGTGGGCCGGTAGTAGCAGGTAGGTAGCACAATAGATGTCATTGATGGTAGTGGGCCGGTAGTAGCAGATAGGTAGCACAATATATGTCATTGATGGTAGTGGGCCGGTAGTAGCAGGTAAGTAGCCAAGACTGGCAAGTGTCACAGCTGATGCCTTTATCATCCCAAGTAACCTCTGATTGACACGTTCCACAGGGATACTGCATCATTGGACCTGGATTTGATTCAATGTCAGACATTTTGGTTGTTAGGCGGCAGTTCATAAATATTAGGCTACATTTTCCTTGATGACGTTTGCCTATGTGATGACTGACATGCATTGTATTTAATGAAATGGAAATTGAAACTGGAGTGTCGTGCAGGACTTCGCGTGATGTAGGGTTTGGGCCAAGTTACTAATTGGGTCACACATGAATCTCGTCCATCTTATCCAATAACAAGTTGCTATTTTTAGATATTTATGCAGAAATCAATGTTCAAATATCCATAGTAGTTTAAAACTACATATATGTATAAGAAACATACAAGTTGTAAGTGGTCCGAATAAGCAACTGATCTAGTACGAATAAGACTAGTCCGCCTCAGCCATGGTCCGAATGAACAATTGAACCACAAGTAGAAAGTATGACAATGGAGATATACAAACAAATAATTACCCAATTAACTAAGTATACAATGTTCTTCAAAGATGCCACCGCATAAATGCATTTGGCGGACTAGTACAATATCCTAAATTGTCACAACGGCCATTTTTGTTGAGTACAAATGGCGTATTTTTACTAAGGGATATAAATTATCATATTTTAGTGTAAAAATGTATCCAACTCTTCCTTGTCTATTCACCGTACTGTACCGTAACACGTAACAACATGTAAAACAACAAATACATTTTAAAAAGTAAAAACATACGGTCTGTTCATTTATATTTCAAATCTTTCATTGCTTCTTATACCACTGCAGATGTAGGTAGCACAATATATGCCATTGATGGTAGTGGACCGGTAGTAGCATGTAGGTAGAACAATATATGTCATTGATGGCAGTGGGCCGGTAGTAGCAGGTAGGTAGCACAATATATGCCATTGATGGTAGTGGGCCGGTAGTAGCAGGTAGGTAGCACAATATATGTCATTGATGGTAGTGGGCCGGTAGTAGCAGGTAGGTAGCACAATAGATGTCATTGATGGTAGTGGGCCGGTAGTAGCAGGTAGGTAGCACAATATATGTCATTGATGGTAGTGGGCCGGTAGTAGCAGGTAGGTAGCACAATATATGTCATTGATGGTAGTGGGCCGGTAGTAGCAGGTAGGTAGCACAATATATGTCATTGATGGTAGTGGGCCGGTAGTAGCAGGTAGGTAGCACAATATATGTCATTGATGGTAGTGGGCCGGTAGTAGCAGGTAGGTAGCACACTATATGTCATTGATGGCAGTGGGCCGGTAGTAGCAGGTAGGTAGCACAATATATGACATTGATGGTAGTGGGCCGGTAGTAGCAGGTAGGTAGCACAATATATGTCATTGATGGTAGTGGGCCGGTAGTAGCAGGTAGGTAGCACAATAGATGCCATTGATGGTAGTGGGCCGGTAGTAGCAGGTAGGTAGCACAATATATGCCATTGATGGTAGTAGGCCGGTAGTAGCAGGTAGGTAGCACAATACATGTCATTGATGGTAGTGGGCCGGTAGTAGCAAGTAAGTAGCACAATACATGTCATTGATGGTAGTGGGCCGGTAGTAGCAGATAGGTAGCACAATAGATGCCATTGATGGCAATGGGCCGGTAGTAGCAGGTAGGTAGCACAATATATGTCATTGATGGTAGTGGGCCGGTAGTAGCAGGTAGGTAGCACAATATATGTCATTGATGGTAGTAGGCCGGTAGTAGCAGGTAGGTAGCACAATATATGCCATTGATGGTAGTGGGCCGGTAGTAGCAGGTAGGTAGCACAATATATGCCATTGATGGTAGTGGGCCGGTAGTAGCAGGTAGGTAGCACAATATATGACATTGATGGTAGTGGGCCGGTAGTAGCAGGTAGGTAGCACAATATATGCCATTGATGGTAGTAGGCCGGTAGTAGCAGGTAGGTAGCACAATATATGCCATTGATGGTAGTAGGCCGGTAGTAGCAGGTAGGTAGCACAATATATGCCATTGATGGTAGTGGGCCGGTAGTAGCAGGTAGGTAGCACAATATATGCCATTGATGGTAGTGGGCCGGTAGTAGCAGGTAGGTAGCACAATATATGCCATTGATGGTAGTGGGCCGGTAGTAGCAGGTAGGTAGCACAATATATGCCATTGATGGTAGTGGGCCGGTAGTAGCAGGTAGGTAGCACAATATATGTCATTGATGGTAGTGGGCCGGTAGTAGCAGGTAGGTAGCACAATATATGTCATTGATGGTAGTGGGCCGGTAGTAGCAGGTAGGTAGCACAATATATGTCATTGATGGTAGTGGGCCGGTAGTAGCAGGTAGGTAGCACAATATATGTCATTGATGGTAGTGGGCCGGTAGTAGCAGTAGGTAGCACAATAATGCATTGATGGATGGCCGGTGTACAGGAGGTAGCACAATATATGCCATTGATGGTAGTGGGCCGGTAGTAGCAGGTAGGTAGCACAATATATGCCATTGATGGTAGTGGGCCGGTAGTAGCAGGTAGGTAGCACAATATATGCCATTGATGGTAGTGGGCCGGTAGTAGCAGGTAGGTAGCACAATATATGCCATTGATGGTAGTGGGCCGGTAGTAGCAGGTAGGTAGCACAATATATGCCATTGATGGTAGTGGGCCGGTAGTAGCAGGTAGGTAGCACAATATATGTCATTGATGGTAGTGGGCCGGTAGTAGCAGGTAGGTAGCACAATATATGCCATTGATGGTAGTGGGCCGGTAGTAGCAGGTAGGTAGCACAATATATGCCATTGATGGTAGTGGGCCGGTAGTAGCAGGTAGGTAGCACAATATATGCCATTGATGGTAGTGGGCCGGTAGTAGCAGGTAGGTAGCACAATATATGCCATTGATGGTAGTGGGCCGGTAGTAGCAGGTAGGTAGCACAATATATGCCATTGATGGTAGTGGGCCGGTAGTAGCAGGTAGGTAGCACAATATATGCCATTGATGGTAGTGGGCCGGTAGTAGCAGGTAGGTAGCACAATATATGCCATTGATGGTAGTGGGCCGGTAGTAGCAGGTAGGTAGCACAATATATGTCATTGATGGTAGTGGGCCGGTAGTAGCAAGTAAGTAGCACAATACATGCCATTGATGACAGTGGGCCGGTAGTAGCAGGTAGGTAGCACAATATATGTCATTGATGGTAGTGGGCCGGTAGTAGCAGATAGGTAGCACAATAGATGCCATTGATGGCAATGGGCCGGTAGTAGCAGGTAGGTAGCACAATATATGTCATTGATGGTAGTGGGCCGGTAGTAGCAGGTAGGTAGCACAATATATGTCATTGATGGTAGTGGGCCGGTAGTAGCAGGTAGGTAGCACAATATGATGCCATTGATGGTAGTGGGCCGGTAGTAGCAGGTAGGTAGCACAATATATGCCATTGATGGTAGTGGGCCGGTAGTAGCAGGTAGGTAGCACAATAGATGCCATTGATGGTAGTGGGCCGGTAGTAGCAGGTAGGTAGCACAATATATGCCATTGATGGTAGTAGGCCGGTAGTAGCAGGTAGGTAGCACAATATATGCCATTGATGGTAGTAGGCCGGTAGTAGCAGGTAGGTAGCACAATATATGCCATTGATGGTAGTGGGCCGGTAGTAGCAGGTAGGTAGCACAATATATGCCATTGATGGTAGTGGGCCGGTAGTAGCAGGTAGGTAGCACAATATATGTCATTGATGGTAGTGGGCCGGTAGTAGCAGGTAGGTAGCACAATATATGCCATTGATGGTAGTGGGCCGGTAGTAGCAGGTAGGTAGCACAATATATGCCATTGATGGTAGTGGGCCGGTAGTAGCAGGTAGGTAGCACAATATATGCCATTGATGGTAGTGGGCCGGTAGTAGCAGGTAGGTAGCACAATATATGCCATTGATGGTAGTGGGCCGGTAGTAGCAGGTAGGTAGCACAATATATGCCATTGATGGTAGTGGGCCGGTAGTAGCAGGTAGGTAGCACAATATATGTCATTGATGGTAGTGGGCCGGTAGTAGCAGGTAGGTAGCACAATATATGTCATTGATGGTAGTGGGCCGGTAGTAGCAGGTAGGTAGCACAATATATGCCATTGATGGTAGTGGGCCGGTAGTAGCAGGTAGGTAGCACAATATATGTCATTGATGGTAGTGGGCCGGTAGTAGCAGGTAGGTAGCACAATATATGTCATTGATGGTAGTGGGCCGGTAGTAGCAGGTAGGTAGCACAATATATGTCATTGATGGTAGTGGGCCGGTAGTAGCAGGTAGGTAGCACAATATATGCCATTGATGGTAGTGGGCCGGTAGTAGCAGGTAGGTAGCACAATATATGTCATTGATGGTAGTGGGCCGGTAGTAGCAGGTAGGTAGCACAATATATGTCATTGATGGTAGTGGGCCGGTAGTAGCAGGTAGGTAGCACAATATATGTCATTGATGGTAGTGGGCCGGTAGTAGCAGGTAGGTAGCACAATATATGTCATTGATGGTAGTGGGCCGGTAGTAGCAGGTAGGTAGCACAATATATGCCATTGATGGTAGTGGGCCGGTAGTAGCAGGTAGGTAGCACAATATATGTCATTGATGGTAGTGGGCCGGTAGTAGCAGGTAGGTAGCACAATATATGCCATTGATGGTAGTGGGCCGGTAGTAGCAGGTAGGTAGCACAATATATGCCATTGATGGTAGTGGGCCGGTAGTAGCAGGTAGGTAGCACAATATATGTCATTGATGGTAGTGGGCCGGTAGTAGCAGGTAGGTAGCACAATATATGTCATTGATGGTAGTGGGCCGGTAGTAGCAGGTAGGTAGCACAATATATGCCATTGATGGTAGTGGGCCGGTAGTAGCAGGTAGGTAGCACAATATATGTCATTGATGGTAGTGGGCCGGTAGTAGCAGGTAGGTAGCACAATATATGCCATTGATGGTAGTGGGCCGGTAGTAGCAGGTAGGTAGCACAATATATGCCATTGATGGTAGTGGGCCGGTAGTAGCAGGTAGGTAGCACAATATATGCCATTGATGGTAGTGGGCCGGTAGTAGCAGGTAGGTAGCACAATATATGCCATTGATGGTAGTGGGCCGGTAGTAGCAGGTAGGTAGCACAATATATGCCATTGATGGCAGTGGGCCGGTAGTAGCAGGTAGGTAGCACAATAGATGTCATTGATGGTAGTGGGCCGGTAGTAGCAGGTAGGTAGCACAATATATGCCATTGATGGTAGTGGGCCGGTAGTAGCAGGTAGGTAGCACAATATATGTCATTGATGGTAGTGGGCCGGTAGTAGCAGGTAGGTAGCACAATAATGCCATTGATGGTAGTGGGCCGGTAGTAGCAGGTAGGTAGCACAATATATGTCATTGATGGTAGTGGGCCGGTAGTAGCAGGTAGGTAGCACAATATATGTCATTGATGGTAGTGGGCGGTAGTAGCAGGTAGGTAGCACAATATATGCCATTGATGGTAGTGGGCCGGTAGTAGCAGGTAGGTAGCACAATATATGTCATTGATGGTAGTGGGCCGGTAGTAGCAGGTAGGTAGCACAATATATGCATTGATGGTAGTGGGCCGGTAGTAGCAGGTAGGTAGCACAATATATGCCATTGATGGTAGTGGGCCGGTAGTAGCAGGTAGGTAGCACAATATATGCCATTGATGGTAGTGGGCCGGTAGTAGCAGGTAGGTAGCACAATATATGCCATTGATGGTAGTAGGCCGGTAGTAGCAGGTAGGTAGCACAATATATGCCATTGATGGTAGTAGGCCGGTAGTAGCAGGTAGGTAGCACAATATATGCCATTGATGGTAGTGGGCCGGTAGTAGCAGGTAGGTAGCACAATATATGCCATTGATGGTAGTGGGCCGGTAGTAGCAGGTAGGTAGCACAATATATGTCATTGATGGTAGTGGGCCGGTAGTAGCAGGTAGGTAGCACAATATATGCCATTGATGGTAGTGGGCCGGTAGTAGCAGGTAGGTAGCACAATATATGCCATTGATGGTAGTGGGCCGGTAGTAGCAGGTAGGTAGCACAATATATGCCATTGATGGTAGTGGGCCGGTAGTAGCAGGTAGGTAGCACAATATATGTCATTGATGGTAGTGGGCCGGTAGTAGCAGGTAGGTAGCACAATATATGCCATTGATGGTAGTGGGCCGGTAGTAGCAGGTAGGTAGCACAATATATGCCATTGATGGTAGTGGGCCGGTAGTAGCAGGTAGGTAGCACAATATATGTCATTGATGGTAGTGGGCCGGTAGTAGCAGGTAGGTAGCACAATATATGTCATTGATGGTAGTGGGCCGGTAGTAGCAGGTAGGTAGCACAATAGATGCCATTGATGGTAGTGGGCCGGTAGTAGCAGGTAGGTAGCACAATATATGTCATTGATGGTAGTGGGCCGGTAGTAGCAGGTAGGTAGCACAATATATGCCATTGATGGTAGTGGGCCGGTAGTAGCAGGTAGGTAGCACAATAGATGCCATTGATGGTAGTGGGCCGGTAGTAGCACAATATATGCCATTGATGGTAGTAGGCCGGTAGTAGCAGGTAGGTAGCACAATACATGTCATTGATGGTAGTGGGCCGGTAGTAGCAAGTAAGTAGCACAATACATGCCATTGATGACAGTGAGCCGGTAGTAGCAGGTAGGTAGCACAATAGATGTCATTGATGGTAGTGGGCCGGTAGTAGCAGATAGGTAGCACAATAGATGCCATTGATGGCAATGGGCCGGTAGTAGCAGGTAGGTAGCACAATATATGTCATTGATGGTAGTGGGCCGGTAGTAGCAGGTAGGTAGCACAATATATGCCATTGATGGTAGTGGGCCGGTAGTAGCAGGTAGGTAGCACAATATATGTCATTGATGGTAGTGGGCCGGTAGTAGCAGGTAGGTAGCACAATATATGCCATTGATGGTAGTGGGCCG
>CM026388.1:53388992-53443478 GCA_014843695.1 Archivesica marissinica | reverse complement strand
AATGACATGTATTGTGCTACCTACCTGCTACTACCGGCCCACTACCATCAATGACATATATTGTGCTACCTACCTGCTACTACCGGCCCACTACCATCAATGGCATATATTGTGCTACCTACCTGCTACTACCGGCCCACTACCATCAATGTCATATATTGTGCTACCTACCTGCTACTACCGGCCCACTACCATCAATGACATATATTGTGCTACCTACCTGCTACTACCGGCCCACTACCATCAATGGCATATATTGTGCTACCTACCTGCTACTACCGGCCCACTACCATCAATGACATCTATTGTGCTACCTACCTGCTACTACCGGCCCACTACCATCAATGACATATATTGTGCTACCTACCTGCTACTACCGGCCCACTACCATCAATGACATATATTGTGCTACCTACCTGCTACTACCGGCCCACTACCATCAATGACATATATTGTGCTACCTACCTGCTACTACCGGCCCACTACCATCAATGACATATATTGTGCTACCTACCTGCTACTACCGGCCCACTACCATCAATGACATATATTGTGCTACCTACCTGCTACTACCGGCCCACTACCATCAATGACATATATTCTGCTACCTACCTGCTACTACCGGCCCACTACCATCAATGACAAATATTGTGCTACCTACCTGCTACTACCGGCCCACTACCATCAATGACATATATTGTGCTACCTACCTGCTACTACCGGCCCACTACCATCAATGACATATATTGTGCTACCTACCTGCTACTACCGGCCCACTACCATCAATGACATATATTGTGCTACCTACCTGCTACTACCGGCCCACTACCATCAATGACATATATTGTGCTACCTACCGGCCCACTACCATCAATGACATATATTGTGCTACCTACCCGCTACTACCGGCCACTGCCATCTCATACCGGCCCACTACCATCAATGACATATATTGTGCTACCTACCTGCTACTACCGGCCCACTACCATCAATGACATATATTGTGCTACCTACCTGCTACTACCGGCCCACTACCATCAATGACATATATTGTGCTACCTACCTGCTACTACCGGCCCACTACCATCAATGACATATATTGTGCTACCTACCTGCTACTACCGGCCCACTACCATCAATGACATATATTGTCTACCTACCTGCTACTACCGGCCCACTACCATCAATGACATATATTGTGCTACCTACCTGCTACTACCGGCCCACTACCATCAATGTCATATATTGTGCTACCTACCTGCTACTACCGGCCCACTACCATCAATGACATATATTGTGCTACCTACCTGCTACTACCGGCCCACTACCATCAATGACATATATTGTGCTACCTACCTGCTACTACCGGCCCACTACCATCAATGACATATATTGTGCTACCTACCTGCTACTACCGGCCCACTACCATCAATGACATATATTGTGCTACCTACCTGCTACTACCGGCCCACTACCACCAATGACATATATTGTGCTACCTACCTGCTACTACCGGCCCACTACCATCAATGACATATATTGTGCTACCTACCTGCTACTACCGGCCCACTGCCATCAATGGCATTACCGGCCCACTACCACCAATGGCATATATTGTGCTACCTACCTGCCACTACCGTCCCACTACCACCAATGGCATATATTGTGCTACCTACCTGCTACTACCGGCCCACTACCATCAATGACATATATTGTGCTACCTACCTGCTACTACTGGCCCACTACCATCAATGACATATATTGTTCTACCTACCTGCTACTACCGGCCCACTACCATCAATGGCATATATTGTGCTACCTACCTGCTACTACCGGCCCACTACCATCAATGTCATATATTGTGCTACCTACCTGCTACTACTGACCCACTACCATCAATGACATATATTGTGCTACCTACCTGCTACTACCGGCCCACTACCATCAATGACATATATTGTGCTACCTACCTGCTACTACCGGCCCACTACCATCAATGACATATATTGTGCTACCTACCTGCTACTACCGGCCCACTACCATCAATGACATATATTGTGCTACCTACCTGCTACTACCGGCCCACTACCATCAATGACATATATTGTGCTACCTACCTGCTACTACCGGCCCACTACCATCAATGACATATATTGTGCTACCTACCTGCTACTACCGGCCCACTACCATCAATGACATATATTGTGCTACCTACCTGCTACTACCGGCCCACTACCATCAATGGCATATATTGTGCTACCTACCTGCTACTACCGGCCCACTACCATCAATGACATATATTGTGCTACCTACCTGCTACTACCGGCCCACTACCATCAATGACATATATTGTGCTACCTACCTGCTACTACCGGCCCACTACCATCAATGGCATATATTGTGCTACCTACCTGCTACTACCGGCCCACTACCATCAATGGCATATATTGTGCTACCTACCTGCTACTACCGGCCCACTACCACCAATGACATATATTGTGCTACCTACCTGCTACTACTGGCCCACTACCATCAATGACATATATTGTGCTACCTACCTGCTACTACCGGCCCACTGCCATCAATGGCATTACCGGCCCACTACCACCAATGGCATATATTGTGCTACCTACCTGCCACTACCGTCCCACTACCATCAATGACATATATTGTGCTACCTACCTGCTACTACTGGCCCACTACCATCAATGGCATATATTGTGCTACCTACCTGCTACTACCGGCCCACTACCACCAATGACATATATTGTGCTACCTACCTGCTACTACTGGCCCACTACCATCAATGACATATATTGTGCTACCTACCTGCTACTACCGGCCCACTACCATCAATGGCATCTATTGTGCTACCTACCTGCTACTACCGGCCCACTACTATCAATGTCATATATTGTGCTACCTACCTGCTACTACTGACCCACTACCATCAATGACATATATTGTGCTACCTACCTGCTACTACCGGCCCACTACCATCAATGACATATATTGTGCTACCTACCTGCTACTACCGGCCCACTACCATCAATGACATATATTGTGCTACCTACCTGCTACTACCGGCCCACTACCATCAATGACATATATTGTGCTACCTACCTGCTACTACCGGCCCACTACCACCAATGACATATATTGTGCTACCTACCTGCTACTACCGGCCCACTACCATCAATGACATATATTGTGCTACCTACCTGCTACTACCGGCCCACTGCCATCAATGGCATTACCGGCCCACTACCACCAATGGCATATATTGTGCTACCTACCTGCCACTACCGTCCCACTACCATCAATGACATATATTGTGCTACCTACCTGCTACTACCGGCCCACTACCACCAATGACATATATTGTGCTACCTACCTGCTACTACCGGCCCACTGCCATCAATGGCATATATTGTGCTACCTACCTGCTACTACCGGCCCACTACCATCAATGACATATATTGTGCTACCTACATGCTATTACCGGCCCACTGCCATCAATGGCATTACCGGCCCACTACCACCAATGGCATATATTGTGCTACCTACCTGCCACTACCGTCCCACTACAATCAATGACATATATTGTGCTACCTACCTGCTACTACCGGCCCACTACCATCAATGGCATATATTGTGCTACCTACCTGCTACTACCGGCCCACTACCAGCAATGGCATCAATTGTGCTACCTACCTGCTCCTACCGGCCCATTGCCATCAATGGCATCTATTGTGCTACCTATCTGCTACTACCGGCCCACTACCACCAATGACATCAATTGTGCTACCTACCTGCTACTACTGGCCCACTACCATCAATGACATATATTGTGCTACCTACCTGCTACTACCGGCCCACTGCCATCAATGGCATTACCGGCCCACTACCACCAATGGCATATATTGTGCTACCTACCTGCCACTACCGTCCCACTACCATCAATGACATATATTGTGCTACCTACCTGCTACTACTGGCCCACTACCATCAATGGCATATATTGTTCTACCTACCTGCTACTACCGGTCCACTACCACCAATGACATATATTGTGCTACCTACCTGCTACTACTGGCCCACTACCATCAATGACATATATTGATCTACCTACCTGCTACTACCGGCCCACTACCATCAATGGCATCTATAGTGCTACCTACCTGCTACTACCGGCCCACTACTATCAATGTCATATATTGTGCTACCTACCTGCTACTACTGACCCACTACCATCAATGACATATATTGTGCTACCTACCTGCTACTACCGGCCCACTACCATCAATGACATATATTGTGCTACCTACCTGCTACTACCGGCCCACTACCATCAATGGCATATATTGTGCTACCTACCTGCTACATACCGGCCCACTACCATCAATGACATATATTGTGCTACCTACCTGCTACTACCGGCCCACTACCACCAATGACATATATTGTGCTACCTACCTGCTACTACTGGCCCACTACCATCAATGACATATATTGTGCTACCTACCTGCTACTACCGGCCCACTGCCATCAATGGCATTACCAGCCCACTACCACCAATGGCATATATTGTGCTACCTACCTGCCACTACCGGCCCACTACCATCAATGACATATATTGTGCTACCTACCTGCTACTACTGGCCCACTACCATCAATGGCATATATTGTTCTACCTACCTGCTACTACCGGTCCACTACCACCAATGACATATATTGTGCTACCTACCTGCTACTACTGGCCCACTACCATCAATGACATATATTGATCTACCTACCTGCTACTACCGGCCCACTACCATCAATGGCATCTATAGTGCTACCTACCTGCTACTACCGGCCCACTACTATCAATGTCATATATTGTGCTACCTACCTGCTACTACTGACCCACTACCATCAATGACATCTATTGTGCTACCTACCTGCTACTACCGGCCCACTACCATCAATGGCATATATTGTGCTACCTACCTGCTACTACCGGCCCACTACCATCAATGGCATCTATTGTGCTACCTACCTGCTACTACCGGCCCACTACCATCAATGACATATATTGTGCTACCTACCTGCTACTACCGGCCCACTACCATCAATGACATATATTGTGCTACCTACCTGCTACTACCGGCCCACTACCATCAATGACATATATTGTGCTACCTACCTGCTACTACCGGCCCACTACCATCAATGTCATATATTGTGCTACCTACCTGCTACTACCGGCCCACTACCATCAATGTCATATATTGTGCTACCTACCTGCTACTACCGGCCCACTACCATCAATGGCATATATTGTGCTACCTACCTGCTACTACCGGCCCACTACCATCAATGGCATATATTGTGCTACCTACATGCTACTACCGGCCCATTACCATCAATGACATATATTGTGATACATACATGCTAGTACCGGCCCACTACCATCAATTACATATATTGTGCTACCTACCTGCTACTACCGGCCCACTACCATCAATTACATATATTGTGCTACCTACATGCTATTACCGGCCCACTGCCACATACCGCCCACTACCATCAATGGCATATATTGTGCTACCTACCTGCCACTACCGGCCCACTACCATCAATGACATATATTGTGCTACCTACCTGCTACTACCGGCCCATTGCCATCAATGGCATCTATTGTGCTACCTATCTGCTACTACCGGCCCACTACCACCAATGACATCAATTGTGCTACCTACCTGCTACTACCGGCCCACTACCATCAATGACATATATTGTGCTACCTACCTGCTACTACCGGCCCACTACCATCAATGACATATATTGTGCTACCTACCTGCTACTACCGGCCCACTACCATCAATGACATATATTGTGCTACCTACCTGCTACTACCGGCCCACTACCACCAATGACATATATTGTGCTACCTACCTGCTACTACCGGCCCACTACCATCAATGGCATATATTGTGCTACCTACCTGCTACTACCGGCCCACTACCATCAATGACATATATTGTGCTACCTACCTGCTACTACCGGCCCACTACCATCAATGACATATATTGTGCTACCTACCTGCTACTACCGGCCCACTACCATCAATGACATATATTGTGCTACCTACCTGCTACTACCGGCCCACTGCCATCAATGGCATTACCGGCCCACTACCACCAATGGCATATATTGTGCTACCTACCTGCCACTACCGTCCCACTACCATCAATGACATATATTGTGCTACCTACCTGCTACTACTGGCCCACTACCATCAATGGCATATATTGTTCTACCTACCTGCTACTACCGGTCCACTACCACCAATGACATATATTGTGCTACCTACCTGCTACTACTGGCCCACTACCATCAATGACATATATTGTGCTACCTACCTGCTACTACCGGCCCACTACCATCAATGGCATATATTGTGCTACCTACCTGCTACTACCGGCCCACTACCATCAATGACATATATTGTGCTACCTACCTGCTACTACCGGCCCACTACCATCAATGACATATATTGTGCTACCTACCTGCTACTACCGGCCCACTACCATCAATGTCATATATTGTGCTACCTACCTGCTACTACCGGCCCACTACCATCAATGTCATATATTGTGCTACCTACCTGCTACTACCGGTCCACTACCATCAATGGCATATATTGTGCTACCTACCTGCTACTACCGGCCCACTACCATCAATGACATATATTGTGCTACCTACCTGCTACTACCGGCCCACTACCATCAATGACATATATTGTGCTACCTACCTGCTACTACCGGCCCACTACTATCAATGTCATATATTGTGCTACCTACCTTCTACTACCGGCCCACTACCATCAATGTCATATATTGTGCTACCTACCTGCTACTACCGGTCCACTACCATCAATGGCATATATTGTGCTACCTACCTGCTACTACCGGCCCACTCCCATCAATGGCATATATTGTGCTACCTACATGCTATTACCGGCCCATTACCATCAATTACATATATTGTGCTACATACATGCTAGTACCGGCCCACTACCATCAATTACATATATTGTGCTACCTACATGCTATTACCGGCCCACTACCATCAATTACATATATTGTGCTACCTACATGCTATTACCGGTCCACTGCCATCAATGGCATTACCGGCCCACTACCACCAATGGCATATATTGTGCTACCTACCTGCCACTACCGTCCCACTACCACCAATGGCATATATTGTGCTACCTACCTGCCACTACCGTCCCACTACCATCAATGACATATATTGTGCTACCTACCTGCTACTACCGGCCCACTACCATCAATGACATGTATTGTGCTACCTACCTGCTACTACCGGCCCACTACCATCAATGGCATATGTTGTGCTACCTACATCTTCAGTGGTATAAGAAGCAATGCAAGATTGGAAATATAAGTGAACAGACCGTATGTTTTTACTTTTTACTATGTATTCAATAAAATGTATTTGTTGTTTTACATGTTGTTACGTGTTACGGTACGGTACGGTGAATAGACAAGGAAGAGTTGGATACAGTTTTACACTAAAATATGATAATTTATATCCCTTAGTAAAAATACACCATTTGTACTCAACACAAATGGCGGCTGTGACAATTTAGGATATTGTACTAGACCTCCAAATGCATTTATGGGGTGGCGACTTTGAAGAAGATTGTGTACTTAGTTAGTTGGGTAATTATTTGTTTGCATATCTCCATTGTCATACTTTCTACTTGTGGTTCAATTGTTCATTCGCACCAATGCTGAGTCGGACTAGTCTTATTCGTACTAGATCAGTTGCTTATTCGGACCACTTACAACTTGTATATTTCTTATACATATATGAAGTTTTAAACTACTATGGATATTTGAACATTGATTTCTGCATAAATATCTAAAAATAGCAACTTGTTATTGGATAAGTTGGACGAGATTCATGTGTGACCCAATTAGTAACTTGGCCCAAACCCTACATCACTCGGAGTCCTGCACGACACTCCGGTGTCAATTTCCATTTCATTAAATACAATGCATGTCAGTCATCACATAGGCAAACGTCATCAAGGAAAATGTAGCCTAATATTTATGAACTGCCTCCTAACAACCAAAATGTCTGACATTGAATCAAATCCATGTCCAATGATGCAGTATCCCTGTGGAACGTGTCACTCAGTGGTTACTTGGGATGATAAAGGCATCAGCTGTGACACTTGCCAGTCTTGGTGTCATGCTAATTGTCACAGTGTAGGGTATGGGACATACAATCACCTCGCTGACTCTAGTTTCACCTGGCATTGTTTAAGTTGTGGTAGCTTCAACTATTCCTCCTCCCTATCACACTCCCTGAACTCCATCAGTACAAGTACTACCTTTAGTCCGCTTGCAAACATGTTATGTGAAGAAGATACCCAATTTGCAACAACCCCTAACTGACTTAAAATCCAATATCAACATCATTTGGTCAACAATTTCAATAACTGGACTTAAGGACATCTTTGTGTCGGCATTAAAGTTTTACAAGCCCCATGAATACGACCACAGTCATTACAAGAACTATGGACAGTCAGTTTGAAAATACCGTGAAACAGCTTTATATGTATTTTCGGAGATCTAAACATGCCCGATATGGACTGATCCTCTGACTCACCCTGCCCACCCTGTAAATTCAAACAAATGTACGAATCCTTTTCCGAAAATCTCACATATTTCAATCATGAACAAATGGTCAAAATCCCCACCAGAGATACAATTATCTTGAACCTATTCCTAGCCACCACGCCTTGGGTCTTCGGACTATTGTTTTTTCATGAAATCAAACTTAACAGGGACCGCCCTTTCGAGTCAAAAGTCAAATATCCATTCTGACCCAATGTTAAAAGCCAATATTCTGAATGGACAGTTTGAATCTGTCTCGTCATAACCCCTCATTCTCAAACAATTGTCAAAAAGTGCAGCATCCATGTCCACTCACACATTCATGCCACCAATCAATATCACTGTACACAGAGTTGACAAGCTCCTGTCAGATCTAAACCCCAATAAGGCCTCAGGTCCTGATGAAATCTCACCTAGGTTACTTAAACAACTACACAGCGACATTGCCCCCAATGCTAACATACATCTTTCAAAGGTCACTTGACACCATCATTGTCCCAGGTGATTGGAGACATGCAGTTATATCTCCCATATACAAAAAGGTGAAAAGTCCAAACGTAGCAACTACCGCCCTATTTCTCTAACATGCATATCGTCCAAACTCTTACCTGGGCCCAACACATCAATAATATCACCTCAAAAGCTAACAACACAATCCGCTTCATCAAAAGGAATGTCAAAACAAATAACAAACAGGTAGAAAGAAAACGCATATATCACTTATGTCCACCCACAGGTTGAATACTGCTCTACAGTATGGAACCCCTTACAGAAACACCTCACCTACAAAATAAAAATGTTCCAAAGATCTGCAGCCATATATATATTCAATGATTACAACTACACTAGTAGTGTATCAGAAATGGTATCCACTCTCAATTGGAAAACATTAGAACATAGACGAAACCAAGCCTCACTAATCATGTTTTTCAAGATAAGAAACGAACTAGTTGATGTAGATCACCATCACCTTACACCCACAAGAAACCTTAACTATCTAATCCCACAGTCAAAAACCCAATACCATGCCATCTCATTTCCCCCAAGAACAATCAGGCTATGGAACAGTCTACCGACATAGGAACAGTCGAGTCACAGTCTGCCGACCTTTGTTAACATACTGGACTCGAACTGTCTCTAATTCTTGTACTGTCTGCTTTGTATATCATTTTATCTTTTTAACTTGCACATAACATTTTAGATTAACTAACTGTTCTATACTGCGCCTGTCAATCATAGTCATGACTGATTGTTCGGCAGTATGAAGTTGAAGTATTGCTAGTCACTGACTTGGTTACCTCAGTCTACACTAAGCATCAGGTAGATTTCAGTAAGACTTTCCACAAGGTCAATCACGAGAAAAAACTACTGAAAATGCATCACTATGGAGTCAGAGGTCAAACATTAAGGTGTGTTTACTATCTATCTAGTTTTCTAGATAATAGACACCAGTCAATTGTCCTTAATGGTATTAGTTCAGAAGTTACTCATGTGATGTTTGACTCACAATATGTCCACATCCCCGCGAGGCGTTTGACATTAAAGGAAGATATATAGATAGACCAGATCAGGTGTTTGCTGTTATTGCAGTAGTACACGTGGTCGTTAAACCTCTCCCAATTAGTTACGCAAGCTCACCTGTTGCATAATGTATAATATATGATTATTATGGAAAACACACAATCTACAGTAACTGTAAGCACACGTTGTAAATAACTGGCGATCGTGGAGAATGTCAGGGTTGTGTTTATGTTATCACTATAATTCTTATGATCGATAACAAATAAATATAAATAATTACATTCCCTTTTCTTACAGGAGAGTGTGTATTGGACGTAAAGGAAAACATAAAATGGCGACGCATACAATATTCTACCGATGAATAATGGTTGATTTATACGATAAGAGCTGAATATCCCAATCGTTGAACATGACTAATAATGATGATGTTGATGATGTTAGCTCGACCGAATAATGACTTTATATAATAAGCTGTTGGAATGGCCAATAACTACTTGAAACGTGCAATTATGGCATGTAAATATTTACTTACCGGAGATGAAACCTGATGTTAATAGGTAGAGATCTCGATGATTTCTCTTGATTAATTAAGAAATTATATGGTCGTTCTATTCAAACTGTGAGCTCGATGCTAGAAGGATGTTCATATGCATAAATAGCAGAGAACACATTTATTAAGGATTCTCAAAATGTCTAGGAATATAAAGCAGGTCATAACCAATCAGACCGGAGAAAAGTCACACGTGCACGTGCATTCCGTAGAACCGACACATGAGTGTGTACTATGTAATAAGGTATTCAGTCAATCTAGCAATTTAAAGCAGCATATGCTCATACATACCGGGGAACGACCACATAAGTGTGAACTATGTAATAAGGTATTTAGTCAATCTAGCCATTTAAAGCAGCATATGCTCATACATACCGGAGAACGACCACATGAATGTCCAATATGTAATAAGGTATTCAGTCAATCTAGCAATTTAAAGCAGCATATGCTCATACATACCGGGGAACGACCACACGAGTGTGAACTATGTAATAAAACATTTAGCCAATCAGGTAGTTTGAAGGTGCACATGCTCATACATACCGGAGAACGGCCACATAAGTGTGAACTATGTAATAAGGTATTTAGTAAATCTAGCAATTTAAAGCAGCATATGCTCATACATACCGGGGAACGACCACACGAGTGTGAAATATGTAATAAAACATTTAGTCATTCATGTAGTTTGAAGGTGCACATGCTCATACATACCGGAGAACGGCCACATAAGTGTGAACTATGTAATAAGGTATGTAGTCAATCTAGCCATTTAAAGCAGCATATGCTCATACATACCGGAGAACGACCACATAAATGTCAAATATGTAATAAGGTATTCAGTCAATCTAGCAATTTAAAGCAGCATATGCTCATACATACCGGGGAACGACCACACGAGTGTGAACTATGTAATAAAACATTTAGCCAATCAGGTAGTTTGAAGGTGCACATGCTCATACATACCGGAGAACGGCCACATAAGTGTGAACTATGTAATAAGGTATTTAGTAAATCTAGCAATTAAAGCAGCATATGCTCATACATACCGGGGAACGACCACACGAGTGTGAACTATGTAATAAAACATTCAATCAATCTAGCCATTTGAAGGAGCACATGCTCATACATACCGGAGAACGACCACATAAGTGTGAACTATGTAATAAGGTATTCAGTCAATCTAGCCATTTAAAGCAGCATATGCTCATACATACCGGGGAACGACCACATGAGTGTGAAATATGTAATAAGGTATTTAGTCAATCTAGCAATTTAAAGAAGCATATGCTCATACATACCGGGGAACGACCACATAAGTGTGAAATATGTAATAAGGCATTCAGTCAATCTAGCCATTTAAAGCGACATATGCTCATACATACAGGACATCGGCCACATGAGTATGAACTGTGTAAACGACACCCTGAATGAGGAACATGTATATAGGATGACATATCGTCCCGCCTAGCCAATGTTCATACAATCTGAAGAACGATTACATGAGTGCGAATTATATAATAAGTAGGTTTAAAAGAGCGCATGCTCACATATTCAGACCACTACAATGTGTGTAGAGGAAGGACATGTGTGACATCCAAATAGCTACCCCTAGTGTGCTAAATATGTAAGACATCTATCAGTGGATCTGACAGATTGATACAGTGTGAAATATTTACAAACGCGTTTACTGTAAAATACTATAATTTCGCGAACACTTTATTCGCTATTTTGTGCGCTATTTTTTGAGATGGACTTCTTGTGTGTGATATCTTCCATTGGATTAACATGTATTAGTGGCTATTCCTTGTGCGCTTCTGTTTTGATCATCTTATCGGCATTTGGTTCCCACGTTCTCATGATATCCACGCTAGACTGGGAAACAGCAGCACGATACTTCTACTAGTGGTTAACTATTGCATCCTCCTGGCTGATAGACGTAGTTTGGATCTAGATAGCACTTCAATAGCTGATACATCGGTGATTAAGACTACATGTGGACCATCTTATGTCGAGTCTTGAAATATGTAAGCGGTTTCGATGAATTAGCCACAGTGTATTTTGTGTAGTGTTCTCATGTAACAGCACTTGATGTTTTGGTAGGTTAGTTTAAACAATATTTAATTTAAGAATGTTACATAACATAGGAATAGTTACAACAGCACAGGTAGTATTGGGAAAAACGTTACATAATAATTTATTCGAATCGCTTTCCTTCAATACATCTTATGTCGAGTCTTGAACTAAGTAAGAGGTTTGCATGAATACCCAATTATTGTGTGCAGTGTTCTCATGTAACATCACTTTATGTTTCAGTATGTTAGTTGGGATACTGGATCGGAATTGCAGCCTTAATTGCATCGGTAGCTGAACCGTGTGTGCACGTGATAGTTGCAATGATGGTCTTGTACATTGTTTTAAATAATTATATTATACAGTATCTATACAGTTAGAAAGAGGAAATATTTAGCAAACACACCCATCTCTTCCACTTATTGGTAGTGTTTACTGTTGTAATACGGGTTGTAATTGCTTACAAAGCTGTAGTTTGTAAATATTTATAATACATTTTTGTTGAACGACTATAGAAACAATAATATCTTCCATAACATTAAATGTTGCTATGTGTGTAATAAAGCAAATATTTGTTATAAAATATGTAGATATTTTATTGAAATCTAACACCAAAATGTCCGCACCCGCCGCTTGTATATTGTTCTAAACTAGTTGAATGTATCAAATTAATCTATCCACCTGCAATAATCTCAGAGCAATTAGTATAGGTCAACCACTCGCTGTCGGCAAACACTCGTTGTCGACAACCACTCGCTGTTGACAACCACTTGCTGTCACAACCACTCGCTGTCGACAACCACTCGCTGTCGACAACCACTCGCTGTCGACAACCAATCGCTGTCACAACCACATGTTGGGATAATAATATACCTTCCACATTATAAGCACAGTCATATACAAAACGTATCATAGCAACAATTGCACGTGCAGATTTGTGTACATTAAACTAATCATGTTGGCGATAGTTAATGTACGTATACACTGTATATGTGTAATCACTTAAATAAATGGCTTATAACAGATTTACTCTCTTATTGGTTCATTATACACACGTGAGTCGGCGGTTGTACCCAGAGTGAAACCTAGGGGTTGATACCACCTTACAGTCTCTATATACAAGGGTAGTAAGGGTATTGGTACACGTAATGAGAGACATCAGTCAGTTACTGCCCTTGAATACTCCCTAAAAGTAGGTATGTCCTATTAAGTGTTTTCCTCTGTTTTTATCGTTGTTCCCTTTGCAAAACATGATAACAATTTTATTGCAATATCACTTCATATGATTATTAAATTACTATATCTCGACATAGCTCCTACAGTATATACAATGGGTACTTATTTGTAAAACAATGCTATCAGTTAATTAAAACGATTTTGATAAATCACAATTATCATACCGCAACATCTGGGTAGGGAACAACAGTAAAAACAAAGGATTCTAACCGAAAGGATCTATTCACATTTTGGAATAAATCGGACTTTATCTACCAAGGGAGGTAATAGAAAATTAGAGATGTCTCGGATAACGCCAGAGGTCATCTTCGTGTATTGTTGGTAGAACAATGTACAGGTGAGCCATACCACATCAGTCATATACATACATATACCACACCGTCATATACATACATATACCACACCGTCATATACATACATATACCACACCGTCATATACATACATATACCACACCGTCATATACATACATATACCACATCGTCATATACATACATATACCACACCGTCATATACATACATATACCACACCGTCATATACATACATATACCACACCGTCATATACATACATATACCACACCGTCATATACATACATATACCACACCGTCATATACATACATATACCACACTCAAACACACCGTCATATACATACATATACCACACCGTCATATACATACATATACCACACCGTCATATACATACATATACCACACCATCATATACATACATATACCACACCGTCATATACATACATATACCACATCATCATATACATACATATACCACACCGTCATATAAATATACAAATACATTTATATAGCGCAACAATTAAATATTATTCTATTGCGCTTCACAATTACAAATGCAATTTTAAACATTTACCCATGACAATAATATATGGAAATATAAATAAAAATGTATACATATATAGATATAACTAGGATTCTATTAATTGGATAAGAACATATTTGATCATGATATCTACACCATTACAGTATATAAGTGAGTGATTGGATTAACGATAGAAGTGGCAATATGAACCCAAACACCGCCGTACGAATGACAACTGTGATGTGGCCAGTACAGTGAATGGGTCGGTACAGTGATCTGCCCATCACCACACGACAGAGTTCGAGCCCAAGAGAATACCCATATATACTGGAGCTGTTCCATTATTGACACGGAATACCATCACTAGAACTTTGAAAATGATTCTGGCTTTAACTGAAAGCCAGTGGAGCTCTTTCAGAAGTTCCGCACTTGGTTGTTCAAACAAGGCATTAAGGACTACTCTAGTGGCATGATTTTGGACTCGCTGTAGTTTGTCGACTTGGTAGGCTGGCATGTCGGTAATTAGACCGTTGCAGAAGTCGATGTGCGAATGAACCAACCCGTGCACTAATTATTCAGTAGACTTTTTTGTGAGATGTTTACGTATAGCTTTAAGATTTCGTAACTGCACACGTGTTATATGACACTTATTTTGGATGTGATGGTCGAAGTTGAGTGTATTGGTCATGTGAACACCCAGATCTCTGACATGATCAATGCATTTTACGTCACAACCGCCAACGTTGACACTAGAAATGTTTAATTTTGATAATTGTTGCCTGGTTCCATAAATGATTACTTCAGTTTTAGAGTTATTCATCTTCAGTTTGAAAGTTGTCATCCATGATATTATTTCATTGAGGCAACTGTCAAGTTGTCGTAGAACAATTGCCTCGTTTAGAGAATTGCCTGCTTGAATTTTGAATGCGATCTTGTGATCATCTGCATATCCATACAGACCAGCTGGATATTTCTGCACCACGCGATTCAGGGCTGATATGTACAGTGTAAAGATCACCGGTCCAGCACACGAACCCTATGGAACACCGAACCTCAATGGCTCAGTTTCGGATGCTGACTGTTCGACCATGACGTTCATTGTTCTGTTCGTGAGATAAGACTCGATCCATTTCAAAGGAGTGCTTTGAATACCAAAATCGTCCTGCAGAATTTTGATCAGTATCGGGATATCGATGGTATCGAATGCTGCTTTCAAGTCCACCATGGCCACGATTGTGACTTGGTTTTTATCAATGGTTACTAAGAGATCATTATACATTTTGGCCATAGCCGTTTCAACACCATGATATTTTCTATACGCACTTTGGTAAAAATCTGGAAGGAGACTGTTAGCTTCGATATGTTTATTGATTTGGTTTAGTGCAGCTTTTTCAAGAATTTTCGAGATGAATGTTAGATTTGAGACTGGCCGGTAGTTTTTCAGTTCCAGCGGGAGACCTTTCTTCTTTAACAAGGGTTTAATCACAGCACTTCTCCACTCCTCGGGGAACACACCAGATAGCAGTGATCGATTTACAATTTCTGTTACAACGGGTGCAAGTTCCTTTAATTGTGTAGTTGGAATCACATTGTAGATTTTGATGCATACACAAGTTTCAAGACGTCATTTTCTGAGAGTGGTCTAAATGCAGTAAATGTATTCATATTCACAGGTGGACTAGAACTACATGTATCACCATTGCTGTTTGTTTCAACTGTTATATTGTCAAAATCATTTCTCAGTTTGATTATTTTATCGGCAAAATATCGCAAGAAGTCATTAGCCAACTATATTGCACTTGTGTGTAATGGGAGTGGATTGTCCTTGGAACTTCCGAGTAATAACATATGGTGTATAGAGCCTGGTCAGGCGGTACGTTCTGTGTCGCCTGATATGGCTCTATAAGTCGTTGGCGTGGGTGATTTTAGTCACGAATAGCAGGTTAAGGGTTAATAATAATTAATATGTATACTATTGCTATTAAAATAGATTCATATTTTGAGTATTGGAACTATTATGTGTGTGCTTTTCTTGGTTGGACGTTGCTCTAGCATTAAGATTGTGACGCCCAGATAGGAAAATCACAAACATATACCAATATCATACATGCACGAGGTGTGATTCTTCTTCTTCGTCTTGTAAGATTTAGTAACGTTAACAATATTACACTAATTGTGTAATGGTCCATGTAGGCATTTACACATAACAAATGTCAACAACAACAACACAACAACAACAACACAGAAACATATACATGTTCAAATTAGTCCATACAGTGTGGCATCCGTTGTCCAGTGGTATAGCGTCGAATTTGGAATCGAATGATCCCGGGTTCGAGGCCACATATGTAGTGTCATTGAGCAAGGCACCTCACACACATTGCTTAGTACTGGTTAACCACTTAGGTCGGCTAATCTTGCCCAGGACAACATGTCTACGTCCCCGCAAGGGGTTTAACATTGATGGAACATACATACTGTTCAGCAAATGTTATATGTTCTTTTTACATTGTCTTGTGACATTGGCAAGAAAATTCATCAAAATCCTAACAGGTGTGCATTATTGTAGGTGTATACAAAGGCCGCAACCCTCAATGGTACACCCTCCCATTTCACAAATTCTACGTTCCCTATTTCTTTTAGAGCAGCCGGTGTAAAACGTGTTGGCACACGCACACACAAGTCTTCTTCAGGTATATCATCACCAGTAATGTCATCACACGTCATGAGAATCATCAACCAACAGTAGCTGTAGATCAGATGGTCCAGCGAGTGGGGACAAGTCATGATAATCATCAACCAACAGTAACTGTAGACCAGATGGTCCAGCGAGTGGGGACAAGTCATGATAATCATCAACCAACAGTAAACTGTAGACCAGATGGTCCAGCGAGTGGGGATAAGTCATCAGAAACATCAACCAACAGTAACTGTATATCAGTTTGTCCTGCAAGTGGAGACATCATCAACCAACAGTAGCTGTTGACCAGACCAGTCATCTCTTCATTTTTGTCTTTAGTTTCATTATACTGTTGTTCTATATGTGCTTGTATTTGTTTTACTTCCGTTATCGGCTGATCGTTTCATCGTATTTCGTTACTTAACACGTACACCTGAAAGATAAATTAACCCCCATAGAGATGTAGTTTTATTTTATACATTTGGCTGTAATTTACCAATCGTACACAATGGATAAGCTGTGAACTTGCCTACTCAACCTTCATAGAGGTTACTATGAATTATTAAGTGTATACACTACGTTGGTTCGATCGGTATTATAGCTATAATGTGTCAATCTATGTCAGTAGGCATTGGCGTCAAGAGGCGCTTCTAATGGGGAAAGGAATAACCATTTAGGATTCCAAGTTCTACCAATGAATGTGATTCTGGTCAATACCATGAATAGTATTAAGTTATAGTGATTTAAAATTCAGGATGTGACAACACGTGAAATGAGGTATAAGACAATATACTACCGTTAGCTCGCTTCTCACCAATGCGACCCGTGTTCGGTCCTCGAACCGGGAAATACGTGAGATGGTACAGTTGTTGCTAAATCAGAAAGGTGGGTTTTCTCTGGGTACTCCGGTTTCCTCACCCCCCCCCCAAGAATGACCACATGTACACTTTCATCCCTGCCAACGAGAGTGATTAATAGAAGTTGTTAAAGCTTGTTTGTCATGTTGAAGCTTTAAACAGGACCTGGGTTTCCTGCTACATCACTAGATAGTAGCAATAATTTAAACATGTGAACTGGAAAATGTAGATTAAAGTTACATCGTTTAAAACTGTTTGTGTATATATATATCTAACATGTGCATCGCTACCTTGGAGGAGGTGAGACATGTGGCGGGGGTTATACCACTCGACATAATATAAGTCTGACATGTGGGGGTGAGGGGGTTATACAGCTCGACAGAATGTAAGTCTGACATGTGGGGTGAGGGGGTTATGCACCTCGACAGAATGTAAGTCTGACATGTGGGGTGAGGGGTTATACCTCTCGACATGATATTAGTCTGACATGTGGGGGTGAGGGTGGGTTATACCTCTCGACAGAATATAAGTCTGACACAAATCTGTTATTGAAAACAAAATTGTGTTTATGAATGTGAAAGTAGGACATGCTATGAATGTGAAAGTGTGCATAAACTCTGTCTGAACGTGTGGATAAACTATGTCTGAAAGTGTGGATAAACTCTGGCTGAAAGTGTGGATAAACTCTGGCTGAAAGTGTGGATAAACTCTGCATCTGAAAGTGTGGATAAACTCTGTCTGAAAGTGTGGATAAACTCTGTGTCTGAAAGTGTGGATAAATTCTGGCTGAAAGTGTGGATAAACTCTGGCTGAAAGTGTGGATAAACACTGTCTGATTCATCCATGTTCAATGCTGTATCTTCTCTTAGTCTGGTCGGCAATACAGTAAGTTAGCTTTAATAAAATTAATATTAAAGTATTGCATAATGCAGATTGGATTAGTGTGCACATATATTGTATTTGTGATTTTCGTGCACATGTTCTTGTGAGCACTATGTTATTCTCATGAAGTACTTGCATATGTAAATTAGCAATATCTGCGATTGCCGTATAAAAACTCTAAATGGAATTTAGTGCTACTACCGGCCCATTGCCATCAATGGCATATATTGTGCTACCTATCAGCTACTACCGGCCCACTGCCATCAATGGCATATATTGTGCTAGCTACCTGCTACTACCGGCCCATTGCCATCAATGGCATCTATTGTGCTACCTACCTGCTACTACCGGTCCACTACCATCAATGTCATATATTGTGCTACCTATCTGCTACTACCGGCCCACTACCATCAATGACATCTATTGTGCTACCTATCTGCTACTACCGGCCCACTACCATCAATGACATCTATTGTGCTACCTATCTGCTACTACCGGCCCACTACCATCAATGACATCTATTGTGCTACCTATCTGCTACTACCGGCCCACTACCATCAATGACATCTATTGTGCTACCTCTGCTACTACCGGCCCACTACCATCAATGACATATATTGTGCTACCTACGCTACTACCGGCCCACTACCATCAATGGCATCTATTGTGCTACCTACCTGCTACTACCGGCCCACTACCATCAATGACATATAGTGTGCTACCTACCTGTTACTACCGGCCCACTACCATCAATGCCATATATTGTGCTACCTACCTGCTACTACCGGCTCACTACCATCAATGACATATAGTGTGCTACCTACCTGCTACTACCGGCCCATTGCCATCAATGACATCTATTGTGCTACCTACCTGCTACTACCGGCCCACTACCATCAATGACATGTATTGTGCTATCTACCTGCTACTACCGGCCCACTACCATCAATGGCATATATTGTGCTACCTACATCTGCAGTGGTATAAGAAGCAATGAAAGATTGGAAATATAAGTGAACAGACCGTATGTTTTTACTTTTTACTATGTATTAAATAAAATGTATTTGTTGTTTTACATGTTGTTACGTGTTACGGTACGGTACGGTGAATAGACAAGGAAGAGTTGGATACAGTTTTACACTAAACTATGATAATTTATATCCCTTAGTAAAAATACGCCATTTGTACTCAACAAAAATGGCCGTTGTGACAATTTAGGATATTGTACTAGACCCCCAAATGCATTTATGCGGTGGCGACTTTGAAGAAGATTGTATACTTAGTTAGTTGGGTAATTATTTGTTTGTATATATACATTGTCATACTTTCTACTTGTGGTTCAATTGTTCATTCGGACCATGACTGATTCGGACTAGTCTTATTCGTACTAGATCAGTTGCTTATTCGGACCACTTACAACTTGTATATTTCTTATAAATATATGAAGTTTTAAACTACTCTGGATATTTGAACATTTATTTCTGCATAAATATCTAAAAATAGCAACTTGTTATTGGATAAGATGGACGAGATTCATGTGTGACCCAATTAGTAACTTAGCCCAAACCCTACATCACTCGAAGTCCTGCACGACACTCCAGTTTCAATTTCCATTTCATTAAATAAAATGCATGTCAGTCATCACATACTAGGCAAAGGTCATCAAGGAAAATGTAGCCTAATATGTATGCACTGCCTCCTAACAACCAAAATGTAGCCTAATATGTATGCACTGCCTCCTAACAACCAAAATGTAGCCTAATATGTATGCACTGCCTCCTAACAACCAAAATGTCTGACATTGAATCAAATCCAGGTCCAATGATGCAGTATCCCTGTGGAACGTGCACACAACATTGTTATTTCAATTATTGTTTGTGGGAAAAAAGAGTTCCTGAACTGTTCAGTTTTACATGAGATTAAGTTAAAACACTTGGAGTTGTTTGTCACATGTTTACTTAGTACATTTGTTGTAGAATAATCGCTGAATGTTTTAAGTTTAATGTTTCTTTTTTCTCCTATGGGGGTAAGTATGTCATGGCAAGGTAGAGCTGACACCTGCCCCGCGACCACTTTGTACACGAAGGTCAGCCTGTTGGATCTCCTTCTGTCCGAGAGGCTCTGCAGTCCATGCTTCTGGAGCATGTTGGTGTCACAACCCCCCTTTCTGGATTTGTAGTCGCCGGTGATAAATCTGGCTGCTTGTCGTTGGACATTCTCAAGTTTGTCTATGTCTTTGGCGTAGTATGGGTCCCATATCTTGGATATGTGGCTATCCCACTTCAGGTCGGCTTGTATAGTGACTCCAAGGATGGGAGATTCGTTGACAACTTGGAGGAAGTGCTTGTCAAGTTCATAGAAAAGGGACGACTTGCTGTTGATGCTGAGGATGTAGCTTTTCTTGGCGTTGAAGCGCATTCCCCAAGTCTCCAGCGCTCTCAAGTCGTCCATGTCTTGGCCCAAGTCTCCAGCGCTCTCAAGTCTTCATGTAGCACAAGATGATCGTTGGCTGTCATTTATACGACGCAAGAAGAGGAGAGGGCCGAGGACCGTGCCCTGCGGGACTCCGGAGTCGACGTGTACCGAGTCTGATGAATCGCCATCGACCACAACCTTCATGGAACGATTGTTGAGAAAGTCTCGCAGCCAGTTGTTGATAGGGCCATCAATGCCATAGTTGGTCAGCTTCGAAAGTAGCAGTTCATGGGGCACTGTGTCGAACGCCGAGGAAAATGTAGCCTAATATTTATGCAGTGCCTCCTAACAACCAAAATGTCTGACATTGAATCAAATCCAAGTCCAATGATGCAGTATCCCTGTGGAACGTGTCAATCAGAGGTTACTTGGGATGATAAAGGCATCAGCTGTGACACTTGCCAATCTTGGTGTCATGCTAATTGCCACAGTGTAGGGTATGGCACATACAATCACCTCGCCGACTCTAGTTTCACCTGGCATTGTTTAAGTTGTGGTAGCTTCAACTATTCTTCCTCCCTATCACACTCCCTGAACTCCATCAGTACAAGTACTACATTTAGTCCGCTTGCAAACATGTTATGTGAAGAAGATACCCAATTTGCAACAACCCCTAACTGACTTAAAATCCAATTGCAACATCATTTGGTCAACAAGTTCAATAACTGGACTTAAGGACATCTTTGTGTCGGCATTAAAGTTTTACAAGCCCCATGAACACGACCACAGTCATTACAAGAACTATGGACAGTTAGTTTGAAAATACCGTGAAACAGCTTTATATGGAATTTCGGAGATCTAAACCTGCCCGATATGGACTGGTCCACTGAGTCACCCTCCCCACCCTGTAAATTCAAACAAATGTACGAATCCTTCTCCGAAAATCTCACATATTTCAATCATGAACAAATGGTCAAAATCCCCACCAGAGATAAACTTATCTTGAACCTATTCCTAGCCACCACGCCTTGGGTTTTCGGACTATTGTGTTTTCATGAATTCAAACTTAACAGGGACCGCCCTTTCGAGTCAAAAGTCAAATATCCATTGTGACCCAATGTTAAAAGCCAATATTCTGAATAGACAGTTTGAATCTGTCTCGTCCTAACCCCTCATTCTCAAACAATTGTCAAAATGTGCAGCATCCATGTCCACTCACATACTCATGCCACCAATCACTATCACATTACAAGGAGTTGACAAGCTCCTGTCAGGTCTAAACCCCAATAAGGCCTCAGGTCCTGATGAAATCTCACCTAGGTTACTTAAACAACTGCACAGCGAAATTGCCCCCAATGCTAACATACATCTTTCAAAGATCACTTGACGCCGTCATTGTCCCAGGTGCTTGGAGACATGCAGTTATATCTCCCATATACAAAAAGTCAAAACGTAGCAGCTACCGCCCCATTTCTCTAACATGCATATCTTCCAAACTCTTACCTGGGCCCAACACATCAATAATATCACCTCAAAAGCTAACAACACAATCCGCTTCATCAAAAGGAATGTCAAAACAAATAACAAACAGGTAGAAAGAAGACGCATATATCACTTATGTCCACCCACAGGTTGAATACTGCTCTACTGTCTGGAACCCCTTGCAGAAACACCTCACCTACAAAATAGAAATGTTCCAAAGATCTGCAGCCATATATATATTCAATGATTACAACTACACTAGTAGTGTATCAGAAATGGTATCCACCCTCAATTGGAAAACTTTAGAACATAGACGAAATCAAGCCTCACTAATCATGTTTTTCAAAATAAAGAAATAAACAAGTTGCTGTAGATCACCATCACCTTACACCCACAAGAAACATTAACTATCTAATCCCACAGTCAAAAACCCAATACCATGCCATCTCATTTCCCCCAAGAACAATCAGGCTATGGAACAGTCTACCGACATAGGAACAGTCGAGTCACAGTCTGCCGACCTTTGTTAACATACTGGACTCGAACTGTCTCTAATTCTTGTACTGTCTGCTTTGTAGATCCTTTTATCTTTTTAACTTGCACATAGCATTTTAGATTAACGAACTGTTCTATACTGCGCCTGTCAATCATAGTCATGACTGATTGTTCGGCAGTATGATGTTGAAGTATTGCTAGTCACTGACTTGGTTACCCCAGTCTACACTAAGCATCAGGTATATTTCAGTAAGACTTTCCACAAGGTCAATCACGAGAAAATACTACTGAAAATGCATCACTATGGAGTCAGAGGTCAAACATTAAAGTGTGTTTACTCTCTAGCTAGTTTTCTAGATAATAGACTCCAGTCAATTGTCCTCAATGGTATTAGTTCAGAAGTCACTCATGTGATGTTTGACTCACAACATGTCCATATCCCCGCGAGGCGTTTGACATTAAAGGAAGATATATAGATAGACCAGATCAGGTGTTTACTGTTATTGCAGTAGTACACGTGGTCGTTAAACCTCTCCCAATTAGTTACGCAAGCTCACCTGTTGCATAATGTATAATATATGATTATTATGGAAAACACACAATCTACAGTAACTGTAAGCACACGTTATAAATAACAGATGAACGTGGAGAATGTCGGGGTTGTGCTTATGTTATCACTATAATTCTTATGATCGATAACAAATAAATATAAATAATTACATTCCCTTTTCTTACAGGAGAGTGTGTATTGGACGTAAAGGAAAACACAAAATGGCGACGCATACAATATTCTACCGATGAATAATGGCTGATTTATACGATATGAGCTGAATATCCCAATTGTTGAACATGACTAATAATGGTGATGATGATGTTGATGATGTTAGCTCGACCAAATAATGACGTTATATAATAAGATGTTGGAATGGCCAATAACTAATTGAAACGTGCATTTATGGCATGTAAATGTTTACTTACCGGAGATGAAACCTGATGTTTATAGGTACAGATCTCGATGATTTCTCTTGATTAATTAAGAAATTATATGGTCGTTCTATTCAAACTGTGAGCTCGATGTTAGAAGGACGTTAAGCTGTATAAGGAGGACTGATCTACATTGTCAATTCATATGCATAAATAGCAGAGAACACATTTATTAAGGATTCTCAAAATGTCTAGGAATATAAAGCAGGACATAACCAATCATACTGGAGAAAAATCACACGTGCACGTGCATTCCGTAGAACCGACACATGAGTGTGAACTATGTAATAAGGTATTCAGTCAATCTAGCAATTTAAAGCAGCATATGCTCATACATACCGGGGAACGACCACACGAGTGTGAACTATGTAATAAAACATTTAGCCAGTCAGGTAGTTTGAATGTGCACATGCTCATACATACCGGAGAACGGCCACATAAGTGTGAACTGTGTAATAAGGTATTTAGTCAATCTAGCAATTTAAAGCAGCATATGCTCATACATACCGGGGAACGACCACACGAGTGTGAACTATGTAATAAAACATTTAGCCATTCAGGTAGTTTGAAGTTGCACATGCTCATACATACCGGGGAACGACCACATAAGTGTGAACTATGTAATACGGCATTCGGTCAAACTAGCCATTTAAAGCAGCATATGCTCATACATACCGGAGAACGACCCTATGAGTGTGAACTATGCAATAAGGTATGTAGTCAATCTAGCAATTTAAAGAGGCATATGGTAATACATACCGGAGAACGACCACATGAATGTGAACTATGTAATAAGGTATTTAGTCAATCTCGCTATTTAAAGCAGCATATGCTAATACATACCGGAGAACTACCCAATAAGTGTGAACTATGTAATAAGGTATTTAGTCAATCTAGCCATTTAAAGCAGCATATGCTCATACATACCGGGGAACGACCACACGAGTGTGGAATATGTAATAAAACATTTAGCCATTCTGGTAGTTTGAAGGTGCACATGCTCATACATACCGGAGAACGGCCCCATACGTGTGCACTATGTAATAAGGCGTTCAGTCAATTTACCAATTTAAAGAAGCATATGGTAATACATACCGGAGAACGCCCCTATGAGTGTGAACTATGTAATAAGGTATTTAGTCAATCTAGCCATTTAAAGCAACATATGCTAATACATACCGGAGAACGACCCTATGAGTGTGAACTATGTAATAAGGTATTTAGTCAATCTAGCAGTTTAAAGACGCATATGCTCATACATACCGGGGAACGACCACACGAGTGTGAAATATGTAATAAAACATTTAGCCATTCAGGTAGTTTGAAGGTGCATATGCTCATACATACCGGGGAACGGCCACATACGTGTGCAATATGTAATAAGGTATTTGGTCAATCTAGCAGTTTAAAGAAGCATATACTAATACATTCCGGGAAAACGACCACATGAATGTGAAATATGTAATAAGGTATTCTGTCATTCTATGGCTTTAAAGCGACATATGCTCATACATACTGGACATCGGCCACATGAGTATGAACTGTGTAAAGGACACCCTGAATGAGGAACATGTATATAGGAAGACATTTCGTCCCGCCTAGCGATAAAGAAGCCAATGTTCATACAATCTGAAGAACGATTACATGAGTGCGAATTATATAATAAGTAGGTGTAAAAGAGCGCATGCTCACATATTCAGACCACTACAATTGAAGGACATGTATGACATCCGAATAGCTACCCCTAGTGTGCTAAATTTGTAAGACATATATCAGTGGATCTGACAGATTGATACAGTGTGAACTGTTTACAAACGTGTATACTGTAAACTACTATAATTTCACGAACACTTTATTCGCTATTTTTTGAGATGGACATGTGTTTTCAGACATTCCTTTACATCTCGTGTGTGATATCTTCCACTGGATTAACATGTATTAGTGGCTATTCCTTGTGCACTTCTGTTTTGATAATCTTATCGGCACTTGGTTCACTTTATGTTTCGGTATGTTAGTTGGGATACTGGATCGGAATTGCAGCCTTAATTGCATCGGTAGCTGAACCGTGTGTGCACGTGATAGTTGCAATTATGTTCTTGTACATTGTTTTATATAATTCTATTATACAGTATCTATACAGTTAGAAAGAGGAAATATTTAGCAAACACACCCATCTGTTCCACTTATTGCTAGTGTTTACTGTTGTAATATGGGCTGTAGTTGCTTACAAAGTTGTAGCTTGTAAATATTTATAATAGATTTTTATGGAACGACTATAGAAACAATAATATCTTCCATAACATTAAATGTTGCTATGTGTGTAATAAAGCAAATTGTTTGTTATAAAATATGTAGATATTTTATTGAAATATAACACCAAAATGTCCGCACCCGCTGCTTGTATATTGTTCTAAACTAGTTGAATGTATCAAACTATCCCACCTGCAATAATCTCAGACCAATTAGTATAGGTCAACCACTCGCTGTCAACAACCACTCGCTGTCGACAACCACTCGCTGTCGACAACCACTCGCTGTCGACAACCATTCGCTGTCGACAACCACTCGCTGTCGACAACCACTCGCTGTCAACAACCACTCGCTGTCAACAAACCACTCGCTGTCGACAACCACTCGCTGTCAACAACCACTCACTGTCAACAACCACTCGCTGTCGACAACCACTCGCTGTCGACAACCACTGACTGTCAACAACCACTCGCTGTCGACAACCACTCGCTCTCGACAACCACTGACCGTCAACAACCACTCGCTGTCGACAACCACTTGCTGTCGACAACCACTTGCTGTCGACAACCACTCGCTCTCGACAACCACTCGCTGTCGACAACCACTCGCTGTCAACGACCAATAATATATAATATAATATACCTTCCACATCGGACTTTATCTACCAAGGGAGGTAATATAAAATTAGAGATGTCTCTCATTGTAACCCGGATAAGGCTAGAGGTCACCTTCATGTATTGTTGGTAGACCAATGTACAGGTGAGCGTATGTGTAACCCGGATACGGCTTGAAGTCACCTTGTACCACATCATCATATACATACATATACCACATCATCATATACATACATATACCACATCGTCATATACATACATATACCACATCATCATATACATACATATACCACATCATCATATACAAACATATACCACTCCCTCATAAACATACATATACCACATCATGATATACATACATATACCACATCGTCATATACATACATATACTACATCGTCATATACATACATATACCAAATCGTCATATACATACATATACCACACCGTCATATGCATACATATACCACATCGTCATATACATACATAAACCACACCGTCATATACATATACCACACCGTCATATACATACATATACTACATCGTCATATACATAGATATACCACACCTTCATATACATGCATATACCACATCGTCATATACATAGATATACCACATTGTCATATACATACATATACCACACCGTCATATACATAGATATACAACATCATCATATACATACATATACCACACCGTCATATGCATACATATACCACACCGTCATATACATACATATACCACATCGTCATATACATACATATACCACACCGTCATATACATACATATACCACATCGTCATATACATACATATACCACACCGTCATATACATACATATACCACACCGTCATATACATACATATACCACACCGCCATATACATACATATACAACACCGTCATATACCACATCGTCATATACATACATATACCACACCGTCATATACCACACCGTCATATACATACATATACCACATCATCATATACATACATATACCACATCGTCATTACATACATATTCCACACCGTCATATACATACATATACCACATCGTCATATACATACATACACCACACCGTCATATACATACATATACCACACCGTCATATACATACATATACCATATCATCATATACATACATATACCACACCGTCATATACATACATATACCACACCGTCATATACATACATATACCACATCGTCATATACCACATCATTATATACATACATATACCACACCGTCATATACATACATATACAGGTGATCAACCCAATGAGTGTCCAATATATAAGGAAGCTTGTTGCTGGTCTGGTATTGTGAAGAAACATATGCAAAAACATTCCGGAGAAGGACCACATGACTGTCATATGTAGCTTTGAATTCTTACTGTCTTCCTAGCGGTTTAAACAAGCACATGCTCATAGATTCCTGAGAAGGTCTACATGAGTGTGAACTATGTAATAAGACGGTATAAAACAGCACATACTCACACATGTATTGCTTTCCGTAGGACTACCACTACTACAATTAGCTAAGGTGAGTGTAAAATGTGTACACAAATGTATAGTATATGGCAAGCTATTTATTTTACAAATTTATTTATTTGACGATCGTGAAATAAGCCCCGACAACTTATATTAAACAATTTGTTGGTGCGGATGAAAGCGTATATGTGGTTATTATTGTGGGAGGTACCTGATGAAAGCGTATATGTGGTTATTATTGTGGGAGGTACCTGGAGAAAGCGTATATGTGGTCATTATTGTGGGAGGTACCTGATGAAAGCGTATATGTGGTTATTATTGTGGGAGGTACATGGAGAAAGCGAATATGTGGTCATTATTGTGGGAGGTACCTGGAGAAAGCGTATATGTGGTCATTATTGTGGGAGGTACCTGGAGAAAGAGTATATGTAGTCATTATTGTGGGAGGGACCTGGAGAAAGCGTATATGTGGTCATTATTGTGGGAGGTACCTGGAGAAAGCGTATATGTGGTTATTATTGTGGGAGGTACCTGGAGAAAGCGTATATGTGGTTATTATTGTGGGAGGTACCTGGAGAAAGCGTATATGTGGTTATTATTGTGGGAGGTACCTGGAGAAAGCGTATATGTGGTCATTATTGTGGGAGGTACCTGGAGAAAGCGTATATGTGGTCATTATTGTGGGAGGTACCTGGAGAAAGCGTATATGTGGTCATTATTGTGGGAGGTACCTGGAGAAAGCGTATATGTAGTCATTATTGTGGGAGGGACCTGGAGAAAGCGTATATGTGGTCATTATTGTGGGAGGTACCTGGAGAAAGCGTATATGTGGTTATTATTGTGGGAGGTACCTGGAGAAAGCGTATATGTGGTTATTATTGTGGGAGGTACCTGGAGAAAGCGTATATTTGGTTATTATTGTGGGAGGTACCTGGAGAAAGCGTATATGTGGTCATTATTGTGGGAGGTACCTGGAGAAAGCGTATATGTGGTTATTATTGTGGGAGGTACCTGGAGAAAGCGTATATGTTGTCATTATTGTGGGAGGTACCTGGATAAAGCGTATATGTGGTCATTATTGTGGGAGGTACCTGGAGAAAGCGTATATGTTGTCATTATTGTGGGAGGTACCTGGAGAAAGCGTATATGTGGTCATTATTGTGGGAGGTACCTGGATAAAGCGTATATGTGGTCATTATTGTGGGAGGTACCTGGAGAGGGCGTATATGTTGTTATTATTGTGGGAGGTACCTGGAGAAAGCGTATATGTGGTCATTATTGTGGGAGGTACCTGGAGAAAGCGTATATGTGGTCATTATTGTGGGAGGTACCTGGAGAAAGCGTATATGTGGTCATTATTGTGGGAGGTACCTGGAGAAAGCGTATATGTGGTTATTATTGTGGGAGGTACCTGGAGAAAGCGTATATGTGGTTATTATTGTGGGAGGTACCTGGAGAAAGCGTATATGTGGTCATTATTGTGGGAGGTACCTGGAGAAAGCGTATATGTGGTTATTATTGTGGGAGGTACCTGGAGAAAGCGTATATGTGGTCATTATTGTGGAAGGTACCTGGAGAAAGCGTATATGTGGTCATTATTGTGGAAGGTACCTGGAGAAAGCGTATATGTGGTCATTATTGTGGGAGGTACCTGGAGAAAGAGTATATGTGGTCATTATTGTGGAAGGTACCTGGAGAAAGCGTATATGTGGTTATTATTGTGGGAGGTACCTGGAGAAAGCGTATATGTGGTCATTATTGTGGGAGGTACCTGGAGAAAGCGTATATGTGGTCATTATTGTGAGAGGTACCTGGAGAAAGCGTATATGTGGTCATTATTGTGGGAGGTACCTGGAGAAAGCGTATATGTGTACATTATTGTGGGAGGTACGAGGAGAAAGCGTATATGTGGTTATTATTGTGGGAGGTACCTGGAGGAGAAAACCGACCTGCCCGATATGCTGACCACCGTACCATCTCGCATACTTTCCCGTCCGAAGATCGAACCCGGGTTTCATTGGTGAGAAGATTGGCGTGGTCATACATTCCTTTACACATCGTATTGAGTGTGTATTAAATGTAGATATCTCTCATACATCACTGACAGCGTCCACAAACATGGCAACTAATCATATATTTAAAATTGCACACACAATGTATATATCCACGCACGCCCCCGTTGAAACCAAATGTAGACATTAAGTACTCAGCTGTTTTCATCAAAATGTTCCCCATTCCAATTTAAGCAATTACATGTATATACGCCGTGAAGTGTTCATTTCGATGTTAAGCATCAACGGGCTGGCAACATTTCGTTCCTCACTATCAGTCACTCTATGTGGGTAGACACTGCCTCGGTGTGTCTCAGGAGACCTATTCAAGCTGGAAACACACACGTTACATGCATACGTTTCAAAAATATATATTATAAATCTGAATTCCCCCTCCTATATCCCAGTGTTGGCTTGTCAGTGGCGTAGCTGTCTTTACGCCACAACGCTCAGGCGTGCACACTTTGTCCTAGTAGTGTTGTCTTTTTTATGTCTTTAGGAATATTTACCCAACTTGAAAGCAAATAATCATATTATATGCCCCAACACCATAAACAGTGTCTTGCCACTGCTTATTTAATTTCACGTAGTCCTTCCCGCTATATATACACACACATATTGTGCTGTTTTCGTTGTACTTAGGATGTATTTATTCCGTACAGTACAAAGTATAATATACCGACAACGTACGGACTCGATCGTATACGGAGACTTTAATACAATGTGGCGTCCGTGGTCCTGTTGTAGAGCGTCGGATTTGGAATTGAACTGTCCCGGGTTCGATACTTTGTCGGGCCACGTATGTAGTGTCATTGAGCTAGGTAGCTATCAATATATCGTCCTCTAATTCAATCCCCTACCGGGGATGTAGACATGCTGCGGGTGAAAACCACAAAGAAGTTAAAAGTATGAGTAGTTAAAAGCATAAATAGGCTTAATAACAGATGGTGTATAGAGCTTGATCAGGCGGTACGTTCTGTGTCGCCTGATATCGCTCTATACGTCGTTAGTGTGGGTGATTTTAGTCGTGAATAGCAGGTTAAGGGTTAATAATAATTAACATGTATACTATTGCTATTAAAATAGATCTATATTTTGAGTATTGGAACTATTATGTGTGTGCTTTTCTTGGATGGACGTTGCTCTAGCATTAAGATTGTGACGCCCAGCTAGGAAAAGCACACACATATACCAATATCATACATACACGAGGTGTGTCTTAATAAACGATTCTTCTTCTTCTTCGTCTTGTAAGATTTAGAAACGTTATCAATATTACATTAATTGTGTGTTTGTGTGTTTTACGTTTATATATCGTCGCTACCGGTTGCCCATATGAGCGACGCCACCCGAAGAGATTAGTCATTTTTGATTTTTGGAGGATAGTGCAATGATATAGACAGAGACCCATTCCAGAGTCTCCTCTGGTTCTTTTACGTGCACGGTGTAAAGCATCGACACGAGACCTCGGTTTAACGTCCCATCTGAAAGACTGTTAATTTTATTAGGGTCAGATAGGGGGTCGATCAATTGTGTAATGGTCCATGTAGGCATTTACACATAACAAATGTCAACAACAACGACACCAACAACAGAAACATAACGTGTTCAAATTAGTTCATACAGTGTGGCATCCATGGTCCAGTGGTAGAGCGTCGGATTTGGAATCGAATGGTCCCGGGTTCGATACTCGGTCAGGCCACATATGTAGTGTCATTGAGCAAGGCACCTCACACACACATTGCTTAGTACTGGTTAACCACTTAGGTCGGCTAAGCTTGCCCAGGAAAACATGTCTACGTCCCCGCAAGGGGTTTGACATTAATGGAACATACATACTGTTCATAAAATGTTATATGTTTGACATTAATGGAACATACATACTGTTCATAAAATGTTATATGTTTGACATTAATGGAACATACATACTGTTCATCAAGTGTTATATGTTTGACATTAATGGAACATACATACTGTTCATAAAATGTTATATGTTTGACATTAATGGAACATACATACTGTTCATAAAATGTTATATGTTTGACATTAATGGAACATACATACTGTTCATCAAGTGTTATATGTTTGACATTAATGGAACATACATACTGTTCATCAAGTGTTATATGTTTGACATTAATGGAACATACATACTGTTCATCAAGTGTTATATGTTTGACATTAATGGAACATACATACTGTTCATTAAATGTTGTATGTTTGACATTAATGGAACATACATACTGTTCATCAAGTGTTATATGTTTGACATTAATGGAACATACATACTGTTCATCAAGTGTTATATGTTTGACATTAATGGAACATACATACTGTTCATCAAGTGTTATATGTTTGACATTAATGGAACATACATACTGTTCATCAAGTGTTATATGTTTGACATTAATGGAACATACATACTGTTCATCAAGTGTTATATGTTTGACATTAATGGAACATACATACTGTTCATCAAGTGTTATATGTTTGACATTAATGGAACATACATACTGTTCATCAAGTGTTATATGTTTGACATTAATGGAACATACATACTGTTCATCAAATGTTGTATGTTCTTTCTACATGGTCTTGTGACAGGTGCAAGCAAATTCATCAAATACCTAACAGGTGTCCAATTCAACGTTCCCTATTTCTCTTAGAGCAGCCTGTGTAAAACTTGTTGGCACACGCAAACACAAGCCTTCTTCAGGTATATCATCACCAGTAAAGTCATCAAACAAGTCATCAGAAGCATCAACCAACAGTAGCTGTAGATCAGATAGTCCAACGAGTGGGGACATCATCAACCAACAGTAGCTGTAGACAAGATGGTCCAGCGAGTGGGGACATCATCAACCAACAGTAGCTGTAGATCAGATGGTCCAGCGAGTGGGGACATCATCAACCAACTGTAGCTGTAGATCAGATGGTCCAGCGAGTGGGGACATCATCGACCAACAGTAGCTGTAGACCAGATGGTCCAGCGAGTGGGGACACGTCCTGAGAATCATCAACCAACAGTAGCTGTAGACCCAGAGTGTCCAGCGAGTGGGGACAAGTCATTAGAATCATCAACCAACAGTAGCTGCAGACCAGATGGTCCAGAGAGTGGGGACATCATCAACCAACAGTAAATGTAGACAAGATGGTCCAGCGAGTGGTGATATGTCATGAGAATCATCAACCAACAGTAGCAGTAGGATGGTCCAGCGAGTGGGGACAAGTCATGCGAATCATCAACCAACAGTAGCTGTAGATCAGATGGTCCAGCGAGTGGGGACATCATCAGCCAACAGTAGCAGTAGACCAGATGGTCCAGCGAGTGGGGACAAGTCACGAGAATCATCAACCAACAGTAGATGTAGACCAGCTGGTCCAGCGAGTGGGGACAAGTCATGAGAATCATCAACCAACAGTAGCTGTAGATCAGGTGGTCCTGCACGTGGAGACATCATCAACCAAACAGTAGCTGTTGATCAGACCAGTCATCTCTTCATTTTTGTCTTTAGTTTCTTCATACTGTTGTTCTATATGTGCTTTTATTTTTTCCACCATGTGGTCTTCAGTTATCGGCTTATCGTTTCTTTGTATTTCGTTACTTGACACGTACACCTGAAAGATACATTAACCCTTTCCCCCATAGAGATGTAGTTTTATTTCATACATTTGGCTGTAATTTACCAATCGTACACAATGGATAAACTGTGAACTTGCCTACTCAACCTTCATAGAGGTTACTATGAATTATTAAGTGTTGTATACACGACGTTGGTTCGATCGTTATTATAGCTTGTTAATGTGTCAATCTATGTCAATAGGCATTGGCATCAAGAGGCGCTTCTAATGGGGAAATGGATAACCATGTAGGATTCCAAGTTCTACCAATGAATGTGATTCTGGTCAATACCATGAATAATTTTAAGTTATAGTGATTTAAAATTCAGGATGTGACAACACGTGATATGAGATATAAGACAATATACTACTATTAGCTCGCTTCTCACCAATGCGACCCGTGTTCGATCCTCGGACAGAGAAGTACGTGAGATGGCACAGTTGTTGCCAAATCGGACAGATGGGTTTTCTCCGGGTACTCCGATTACCTCCCACACTTTCATCCCAGCCAACGAGAGTGATTAATAGAAGTTGTTAAAGCCTGTTTGTAATGTTGAAACTTTAAACAGGACCTGTGTTTCCTGCTACATCACCAGATAGTAGCAATATATATATATAACATGTGCATCGCTATAGTGGAGGAGGTGAGACATGTTATGTGAAAGTGCGGATAAACTCTGACTGATTCATCCATGTTCAATGCTGTATCTTCTCTGAATCTGGTCGGCAATACAGTAACTTAGCTTTAATAAGATTAAAATTAAAGTGTTGCATAATGCATATTGGCTTAGTGTGCACATATATTGTGTTTGTGATTTTCGTGCACATGTTCTTGTGAGCACTATATTATTCTCATGAAGTACTTCCATGTGTAAATTAGCAAAATCTGCGATTGCCGTATAAAAACTCTCAATGGAATTGACTGCTACTACCGGCCCACTGCCATCAATGACATATATTGTGCTACCTACCTGCTACTACCGGCCCACTACCACCAATGACATATATTGTGCTACCTACCTGCTACTACCGGCCCACTGCCATCAATGGCATATATTGTCCTACCTACCTGCTACTACCGGCGCACTGCCACCAATGACATATATTGTGCTACCTACCTGCTACTACCGGCCCACTACCACCAATGACATATATTGTGCTACCTACCTGCTACTACCGGCCCACTACCACCAATGACATATATTGTGCTACCTACCTGCTACTACCGGCGCACTGCCACCAATGACATATATTGTGCTACCTACCTGCTACTACCGGCCCACTACCATCAATGACATATATTGTGCTACCTACCTGCTACTACCGGCCCACTACCATCAATGACATATATTGTGCTACCTACCTGCTACTACCGGCCCACTACCACCAATGACATATATTGTGCTACCTACCTGCTACTACCGGCCCACTACCACCAATGACATATATTGTGCTACCTACCTGCTACTACCGGCCCACTACCATCAATGACATATATTGTGCTACCTACCTGCTACTACCGGCCCACTACCACCAATGACATATATTGTGCTACCTACCTGCTACTACCGGCCCACTACCATCAATGACATATATTGTGCTACCTACCTGCTACTACCGGCCCACTACCACCAATGACATATATTGTGCTACCTACCTGCTACTACCGGCCCACTACCATCAATGACATATATTGTGCTACCTACCTGCTACTACCGGCCCACTACCACCAATGACATATATTGTGCTACCTACCTGCTACTACCGGCCCACTGCCATCAATGTCATATATTGTGCTACCTACCTGCTACTACCGGCCCACTACCATCAATGACATATATTGTGCTACCTACCTGCTACTACCGGCCCACTACCACCAATGACATATATTGTGCTACCTACCTGCTACTACCGGCCCACTACCATCAATGACATATATTGTGCTACCTACCTGCTACTACCGGCCCACTACCACCAATGACATATATTGTGCTACCTACCTGCTACTACCGGCCCACTACCATCAATGACATTATGTGCTACACCCCAACCATATATTGTGCTACCTACCTGCTACTACCGGCCCACTACCATCAATGACATATATTGTGCTACCTACCTGCTACTACCGGCCCACTACCATCAATGACATATATTGTGCTACCTACCTGCTACTACCGGCCCACTACCATCAATGACATATATTGTGCTACCTACCTGCTACTACCGGCCCACTACCATCAATGACATATATTGTGCTACCTACCTGCTACTACCGGCCCACTACCATCAATGACATATATTGTGCTACCTACCTGCTACTACCGGCCCACTACCATCAATGACATATATTGTGCTACCTACCTGCTACTACCGGCCCACTACCACCAATGACATATATTGTGCTACCTACCTGCTACTACCGGCCCACTACCATCAATGACATATATTGTGCTACCTACCTGCTACTACCGGCCCACTACCATCAATGACATATATTGTGCTACCTACACCGGCCCACTACCATCAATGACATATATTGTGCTACCTACCTGCTACTACCGGCCCACTACCATCAATGACATATATTGTGCTACCTACCTGCTACTACCGGCCCACTGCCACCAATGACATATATTGTGCTACCTACCTGCTACTACCGGCCCACTACCACCAATGACATATATTGTGCTACCTACCTGCTACTACCGGCCCACTACCACCAATGACATATATTGTGCTACCTACCTGCTACTACCGGCCCACTACCACCAATGACATATATTGTGCTACCTACCTGCTACTACCGGCCCACTACCACCAATGACATATATTGTGCTACCTACCTGCTACTACCGGCCCACTACCACCAATGACATATATTGTGCTACCTACCTGCTACTACCGGCCCACTACCACCAATGACATATATTGTGCTACCTACCTGCTACTACCGGCCCACTACCACCAATGACATATATTGTGCTACCTACCTGCTACTACCGGCCCACTACCATCAATGACATATATTGTGCTACCTACCTGCTACTACCGGCCCACTACCACCAATGACATATATTGTGCTACCTACCTGCTACTACCGGCCCACTACCATCAATGCATACATTATTGTGCTACCTACCTGCTACTACCGGCCCACTACCATCAATGACATATATTGTGCTACCTACCTGCTACTACCGGCCCACTACCATCAATGACATATATTGTGCTACCTACCTGCTACTACCGGCCCACTACCATCAATGACATATATTGTGCTACCTACCTGCTACTACCGGCCCACTACCATCAATGACATATATTGTGCTACCTACCTGCTACTACCGGCCCACTACCAATGACATATATTGTGCTACCTACCTGCTACTACCGGCCCACTACCATCAATGACATATATTGTGCTACCTACCTGCTACTACCGGCCCACTACCACCAATGACATATATTGTGCTACCTACCTGCTACTACCGGCCCACTACCATCAATGACATATATTGTGCTACCTACCTGCTACTACCGGCCCACTGCCATCAATGACATATATTGTGCTACCTACCTGCTACTACCGGCCCACTACCATCAATGACATATATTGTGCTACCTACCTGCTACTACCGGCCCACTACCATCAATGACATATATTGTGCTACCTACCTGCTACTACCGGCCCACTACCAGCAATGGCATATATTGTGCTACCTACCTGCTACTACCGGCGCACTGCCATCAATGGCATATATTGTGCTACCTACCTGCTACTACCGGCCCACTACCACCAATGACATATATTGTGCTACCTACCTGCTACTACCGGCGCACTGCCACCAATGACATATATTGTGCTACCTACCTGCTACTACCGGCCCACTACCACCAATGACATATATTGTGCTACCTACCTGCTACTACCGGCCCACTACCACCAATGACATATATTGTGCTACCTACCTGCTACTACCGGCGCACTGCCACCAATGACATATATTGTGCTACCTACCTGCTACTACCGGCCCACTACCACCAATGACATATATTGTGCTACCTACCTGCTACTACCGGCCCACTACCACCAATGATATATATTGTGCTACCTACCTGCTACTACCGGCCCACTACCACCAATGACATATATTGTGCTACCTACCTGCTACTACCGGCCCACTACCACCAATGACATATATTGTGCTACCTACCTGCTACTACCGGCCCACTGCCATCAATGTCATATATTGTGCTACCTACCTGCTACTACCGGCCCACTACCATCAATGGCATATATTGTGCAAGCTACCTGCTACTACCGGCCCACTACCATCAATGACATATATTGTGCTACCTACCTGCTACTACCGGCCCACTGCCATCAATTGCATATTATATTCTGATACCTACCTGCTGCTACCGGCCCACTACCATCAATGGCATCTATTGTGCTACTACCGGCCCACTGCCATCAATGGCATTACCGGCCCACTACCATCAATGACATATATTGTGCTACCTACCTGCTACTACCGGCCCACTACCACCAATGACATATATTGTGCTACATACCTGCTACTACGGGCCCACTACCATCAATGACATAAATTATAGTGTGCTACTTACCTGCTACTACCGGCCCACTACCATCAATGACATATATTGTGCTACCTACCTGCTACTACCGGCCGACTACCATCAATGACATATATTGTGCTACCTACTTGCTACTACCGGCCCACTGTCATCAATGACATATATTGTTCTACCTACCTGCTACTACCGGCCCACTACCATCAATGACATATATTGTGCTACCTACCTGCTGCTACCGGCCCACTACCATCAATGACATATATTGTGCTACCTACCTGCTACTACCGACCCAGTACCATCAATGACATATATTGTGCTACATACCTGCTACTACCGACCCACTACCATCAATGACATATATTGTGCTACGTACCTGCTACTACCGGCCCACTACCATCAATGGCATATATTGTGCTACCTACCTGCTTCTACCGGCCCACTACCATCAATGGCATATATTGTGCTACCTACCTGCTACTACCGGCCCACTACCATCAATGGCATATATTGTGCTACCTACCTGCTTCTACCGGCCCACTACCATCAATGACATATATTGTGCTACATACCTGCTACTACCCACCCACTACCATCAATGACATATATTGTGCTACCTACCTGCTACTACCGGCCCACTACCATCAATGACATATATTGTGCTACCTACCTGCTACTACCGGCCCACTACCACCAATGACATCTATTGTGCTACATACCTGCTACTACCGGCCCACTACCATCAATGACATAAATTATAGTGTGCTACTTACCTGCTACTACCGGCCCACTACCATCAATGACATATATTGTGCTACCTACCTGCTGCTACCGGCCCACTACCATCAATGACATATATTGTGCTACCTACCTGCTACTACCGGCCGACTACCATCAATGATATATATTGTGCTACCTACCTGCTACTACCGGCCCACTGTCACCAATGACATATATTGTTCTACCTACCTGCTACTACCGGCCCACTACCATCAATGACATATATTGTGCTACCTACCTGCTGCTACCGGCCCACTACCATCAATGACATATATTGTGCTACCTACCTGCTACTACCGACCCACTACCATCAATGGCATATATTGTGCTACCTACCTGCTACTACCGGCCCACTACCATCAATGGCATATATTGTGCTACCTACCTGCTTCTACCGGCCCACTACCATCAATGGCATATATTGTGCTACCTACCGGCCCACTACCATCAATGGCATATATTGTGCTACCTACCTGCTTCTACCGGCCCACTACCATCAATGACATATATTGTGCTACATACCTGCTACTTCCGACCCACTACCATCAATGGCATATAGTGTGCTACCTACCTGCTACTACCGGCCCACTACCATCAATGGCATATATTGTGCTACATACCTGCTACTACCGGCCCACTACTATCAATGGCGTCTATTGTGCTACCTACCTGCCACTACCAGCCCACTACCATCAATGGCATATATTGTGCTACCTACCGGCCCACTGCCATCAATGGCATATATTGTGCTACCTACCGGCCCACTGCCATCAATGGCATATATTGTGCTCCCTACCTGCTACTACTGGCTCACTACCATCAATGGCATCTATTGTGCTACCTACCTGCTACTACCGGCCCACTACCACCAATGGCATCTATTGTGCTACTTACCTGCTACTACCGGTCCACTACCATCAATGGCATATATTGTGCTACCTACATGCTACTACCGGCCCACTACCACCAATGACATATAGTGTGCTACCTACCTGCTACTACCGGCCCACTACCATCAATGGCATATATTGTGCTACCTACCTGCTACTACCGGCCCACTACCATCAATGGCGTCTATTGTGCTACCTACCTGCTACTACAGGCCCACTACCATCAATGGCATATATTGTGCTACCTACATCTGCAGTGGTATAAGAAGCAATGAAAGATTGGAAATATAAGTGAACAGACCGTATGTTTTTACTTTTACTATGTATTAAATAAAATGTATTTGTTGTTTTACATGTTGTTACGTGTTACGGTACGGTACGGTGAATAGACAAGGAAGAGTTGGATACAGTTTTACACTAAAATATGATAATTTATATCCCTTAGTAAAAATACGCCATTTGTACTCAACAAAAATGGCCGCTGTGACAATTTAGGATATTGTACTAGACCTCCAAATGCATTTATGGGGTGGCGACTTTGAAGAAGATTGTGTACTTAGTTAGTTGGGTAATTATTTGTTTGTATATCTCCATTGTCATACTTTCTACTTGTGGTTCAATTGTTCATTCGGACCACTTACAACTTGTATGTTTCTTATAAATATATGTAGTTTTAAACTACTATGGATATTTGAACATTGATTTCTGCATAAATATAGCAACTTGTTATTGGATAAGATGGACGCGTTTCATGTGTGACCCAATTAGTAACTTGGCCCAAACCCTACATCACTCGGAGTCCTGCACGACACTCTGGTGTCAATTTCCATTTCATTTAATAAAATGCATGTCAGTCATCACATAGGCAAACGTTATTAAGGAAAATGTAGCCTAATATTTATGAACTGCCTCCTAACAACCAAAATGTCTGACATTGAATCAAATCCAGGTCCAATGATGCAGTATCCCTGCGGAACCTGTCAATCAGAGGTTACTTGGGATGATAAAGGCATCAGCTGTGACAATTGCCAATCTTGGTGTCATGCTAATTGTCACAGTGTAGGGGATGGCACATACAATCACCTCCCCGACTATAGTTTCACCTGGCATTGTTTAAATTGTGGTAGCTTCAACTATTCTTCCTCCCTATCACACTCCCTGAACTCCATCAGTATAAGTACTACCTTTAGTCCGCTTGCAAACATGTTATGTGAAGAAGATACCCAATTTGCAACAACCCCTACCTGACTTAAAATCCAATTGCAACATCATTTGGTCAACAATTTCAATAACTGGACTTAAGGACATCTATGTGTCGTCATTATACAAGCCCCATGAACATGACCACAGTCACTACAAGAACTATGGACAGTTATTTTGAATATACCGTGAAACAGCTATATATGGATTTTCGGAGATCTAAACATGCCCGATATGGACTGGTCCATTTAGTCACCCTCCCCACCCTGTAAATTCAAACAAATGTACGAATCCTTCTCTGAAAATCTCACATATTTCAACCTTGAACAAATGGTCAAAATCCCCACCAGAGATAAAATTATCTTGGACCTATTCCTAGCCAACACCCCAGCAGTTGTCTACAATATTCAAACCCTTCCCAGCTTTGGGGTCTTCCTAGCCAACACCCCAGCAGTTGTCTACAATATTCAAACCCTTCCAAGCCTTGGGTCTTCCTAGCCAACACCCCAGCAGTTGTCTACAATATTCAAACCATTCCCAACCTTGGGTCTTCCTAGTCAACACGCCAGCAGTTGTCTACAATATTCAAACCCTTCCCAACCTTGGGTCGTCCTAGCCAACACGCCAGCAGAGATACAATTATCTTGGACCTTTTCCTAGCCAACACGCCAGCAGAGATAAAATTATATTGGACCTATTCCTAGCCAACACGTCTTGGGTTTTCGGACCATGCTATTGATTTTTCATGAACTCAACCTTAACAGGGACCGCCCTTACGAGTCAAAAGTCAAATATCCATTCTGAGCCAATGTTAAAAGCCAATATTCTGAATGGGCAGTTTGAATCTGTCTCGTCCTAACCCCTCATTCTCAAACAATTGTCAAAAAGTGCAGCATCCAAGTCCACTCACCCACCCATGCCACCAATCACAATCACAGTATAAGGAGTTGACAAGCTCCTGTCAGATCTAAACCCCAATAAGGCCTCAGGTTCTGATGAAATCTCACCTAGGTTATTTAAACAACTGCACAGCGAAATTGCCCCCAATGCTAACATACATCTTTCAAAGGTCACTTGACACCGTCATTGTCCTAGGTGATTGGAGACATGCAGTTATATCTCCCATATACAAAAAGATGATAAGTCAAAACGTAGCAACTACCGCCCCATTTCTCTAACCTACATATCGTCCAAACTCTTAGAACACATCCTGGTTTCCAACATCATGTCATACTTGACTCTCACCATATTCTTAGCCCACAGCTGCACGGGTTACGGTCAAACACAGTTGTGACGCCTAACTTATTGGTTTCTCACAATAGATAGCTGATAATCTCGAGCTCGGTAAGTAGACGGATGTCATCATAATGGATTTCAGTAAAGCAGTCGACAAAGTAGATCACCACAAGCTCATCCATAAACTCAAACATTTTTGTATAAATAATAAAGCCACATCATGGATACACTCTTTTCTAAAAAACAGGTCACAACAGGTTCTTGTCGAAGGTAAATGTTCCGACAGGTTACCAGTTCTCTCATGTGTCCCCCAAGGGTCGGTCCGGGGGCCCTTTCTGTTTCTATCTTATATAAATGACCTACCAAACAGCATCAAAAGTCGTGCACGCCTCTTTGCCGACGACACCATCGTCTACCTCACCATCAAATCCCAGTCCTCAGCAGAAGCCCTACAACATGACCTACACCTCTTAGAATATTGGGAAAAGGAATAGTCAATGGAATTCAACCCTGATCCGTGTGAAATAGTAAGAATCCATAGGAAAAGAAACCCCATCCTTTACCTATACATGTTACATAGCACACAATTAAGGTCAACTGAACACTCTGAACAACTGAACAAATATTTCGGAGTCACCATTAGTAAGAATATTACTGGGCCCAACACATCAGTAATATCACCTCAAAAGCTAACAACATAATCCGCCAAAAGTTTGAATACTGCTCTACAGTATGGAACCCTTTGCAGAAGCACCTCACCTACAAAATAGAAATGTTCCAAAGATCTGCAGCCATATATATATTCAATGATTACAACTACACTAGTAGTGTATCAGAAATGGTATCCACCCTCAATTGGAAAACTTTAGAACATAGACGAAATCAAGCCTCAGTAATCATGTTTTTCAAGATAAGAAATGAACTAGTTGCTGTAGATCACCATCACCTTACACCCACAAGAAACCTTAACTATCTAATCAATAACCCAATACCATGCTATCTCATTTCCCCCGAGAACAATCAGGCTATGGTACAGTCGAGTCCCAGTCTGCCGACCTTTGTTAAGACTGGACTCGAACTGTCTCTAATCCTTGTACTGTCTCCTTTGTAGATCCTTTTATCTATTTAACTTGCACATAACATTTTAGATTAACTAACTGTTCTATACTGTGCCTGTCAATCATAGTCATGACTGAAGTTGAACCTCTCCCTGTTGCATGCTGTTAATTTAGAAAGGTGTTTGCAGTTATTGCAGTAGTACACGTGGTCGTTAAACCTCTCCCAATTAGTTACGCAAGCGCACCTGTTGCATAATGTTAGTTTAGAAAGGTATTGCTGTTATTGCAGTAGTACACGTGGTCGTTAAACCTCTCCCAATTAGTTACGCAAGCTCACATGTTGCATAATGTTAGTTTAGAAAGGTATTTGCTGTTGTTGCAGTAGTACACGTGGTCGTTAAACCTCTCCCAATTAGTTACGCAAGCACACCTGTTGCATGCTGTTAATTTAGAAAGGTGTTTGCTGTTATTGCAGTAGTACACGTGGTCGTTAAACCTCTCCCTATTAGTTACGCAAGCACACCTGTTGCATGCTGCTAATTTAGAAAGGTGTTTGCTGTTGCTGCAGTAGTACACGTGGTCGTTAAACCTCTCGCAATTAGTTACGCAAGCTCACCTGTTGCATAATGTATAATATATGATTATTATGGAAAACACACAATCTACAGTAACTGTAAGCACACGTTATAAATAACAGACGAACGTGGAGAATGTCGGGGTTGTGCTTATGTTATCACTATAATTCTTATGATCGGTAACAAATAAATATAAATAATTACTTTCCCTTTTCTTACAGGAGAGTGTGTATTGGACGTAAAGGAAAACATAAAATGGCGACGCATACAATATTCTACCGATGAATAATGGCTGATTTATACGATATGAGCTGAATATCCCAATCGTTGAACATGACTAATAATGATGATGATGATGATGTTAGCTAGACCGAATAATGACGTTATATAATACGATGTTGGAATGGCCAATAACTAATTGAAACAACGTGCATTTATGGCATGTAAATGTTTACTTACCGGAGATGAAACCTGATGTTTATAGGTACAGATCTCGATGATTTCTCTTGTTTAATTAAGAAATTATATGGTCGTTCTATTCAAACTGTGAGCTCGATGTTAGAAGGATGTTAAGCTGTATAAGGAGGACTGACCTACTTTGTCAATTCATATGCATACATAGCAGAGAACACATTTATTAAGGATTCTCAAAATGTCTAGGAATATAAAGCAGGACATAACCAATCATACCGGAGTAAAATCACACGTGCACGTGCATTCCGTAGAACCGACGCATGAGTGTGAACTATGTAATAAGGTATCCAGTCATTCTAGCAATGTAAAGAAGCATATGCTCATACATACCGGGGAACGACCACACGAGTGTGAAATATGTAATAAAACATTTAGCCAGTCAGGTAGTTTGAAGATGCACATGCGCATACATACCGGAGAACGGCCACATACGTGTGAAATATGTAATAAGGTATTTAGTCAATCTAGCAGTTTAAAGAAGCATATGCTCATACATACCGGAGAACGGCCACATAAGTGTGAACTATGTAATAAGGCATTTAGTCAATCTAGCAATTTAAAGAAGCATATGCTCATACATACCGGAGAACGGCCACATAAGTGTGAACTATGTAATAAGGTATTTAGTCAATCTAGTGATTTAAAGAAGCATATGCTCATACATACCGGGGAACGACCACACGAGTGTGAAATATGTAATAAAACATTTAGCCAGTCCGGTAGTTTGAAGGTGCACATGTTCATACATACAGGGGAACGACCATATGAGTGTGAAATATGTAGTAAGGCGTTCAGTCAATATAGTCAATTAAAGCTGCATATGCTAATACATACCGGGGAACGACCACATGAGTGTGTACTATGTAATACGGTATTCAATTATTCTAGCCATTTAAAGAAGCATATGCTCATACATACCGGGGAACTACCACACAAGTGCGCACTATGTAATAAGGTATTCAGTCAATCTAGCCATTTAAAGCTGCATATGCTAGTACATACCGGAGAACGACCACATGAGTGTGCACTTTGTAATAAGGTATTTAGTCAATATAGCAATTTAACGAGGCATATGCTCATACATACCGGGGAACGATCACAGAAGTGTGAACTATGTAATAAGGTATTTAGTCAATCTAGCCATTTAAAGCGACATATGCTCATACATACTGGACATCGGCCACATGAGTATGAACTGTGTAAAGGACACCCTGAATGAGGAACATGTATATAGGAAGACATTTCGTCCCGCCTAGTGATAAAGAAGCCAATGTTCATACAATCCGAAGAATGATTACATGATTGCGAATTATATAATAAGTAGGTATAAAAGAGCGCATGCTCACATATTCAGACCACTACAATGTGTGTAGAAGAAGGACAGGTATGACATCCGAATAGCTACCCCCTAGTGTGCTAAATATGTAAGACATCTATCAGTGGATCTGACAGATTGATACAGTGTAAATATGTAAGACATCTATCAGTGGATCTGACAGATTGATACAGTGTAAATATGTAAGACATCTATCAGTGGATCTGACAGATTGATACAGTGTAAATATGTAAGACATCTATCAGTGGATCTGACAGATTGATACAGTGTGCTAAATATGTAAGACATCTATCAGTGGATCTGACAGATTGATACAGTGTGCTAAATATGTAAGACATCTATCAGTGGATCTGACAGATTGATACAGTGTGAAATATTTACAAACGCGTATACTGTAAAATACTATAATTTCGCGAACACTTTATTCGTTATTTTGTGCGCTATTTTTTGAGATGGACTTCCTGTGTGTGATATCTTCCATTGGATTAACATGTATAAGTGGCTATTCCTTGTGCGCTTCTGTTTTGATCATCTTATCGGCATTTGGTTCCCACGTTCTCATGATATCCACGCTAGACTGGGAAACAGCAGCACGATACTTCTAGTAGTGGTTAACTATTGCATCCTCCTGGCTGATAGACGTAGTTTGGATCTAGATAGCACTTCAATAGCTGATACATCGGTGATTAAGACTACATGTGGACCATCTTATGTCGTGTCTTGAAATATGTAAGCGGTTTCGATGAATTAGCCACAGTGTATTTTGTGTAGTGTTCTCATGTAACAGCACTTGATGTTTTCGTAGGTTAGTTTAAACAATATTTAATTTAAGAATGTTACATAACATAGGAATAGTTACAACAGCACAGGTAGTATTGGGAAAAACGTTACATAATAATTTATTCGAATCGCTTTCCTTCAATACATCTTATGTCGAGTCTTGAACTAAGTAAGAGGTTTGCATGAATACCCAATTATTGTGTGCAGTGTTCTCATGTAACATCACTTTATGTTTCGGTATGTTAGTTGGGATACTGGATCGGAATTGCAGCCTTAATTGCATCGGTAGCTGAACCGTGTGTGCACGTAATAGTTGCAATGGTGTTCTTGTACATTGTTTTAAATAATTCTATTATACAGTATCTATACAGTTAGAAAGAACAAATATGTAGCAAACACACCCATCTCTTCCACTTATTGCTAGTGTTTACTGTTGTAATATGGGCTGTAATTGCTTACAAAGCTGTAGTTTGTAAATATTTATAATACATTTTTGTGGAACGACTATATAAACAATAATATCTTCCATAACATTAAATGTTGCTATGTGTGTAATAAAGCAAATAAACTAGTTGAATGTATCAAATTAATATATCCACCTGCAATAATCTCAGAGCAATTAGTATAGGTCAACCACTCGCTGTCGGCAACCACTCGTTGTCGACAACCACTCGCTGTCGACAACCACTCGCTGTCGACAACCACTCGCTGTCGACAACCAATCGCTGTTGACAACCACATGTTGGGATAATAATATACCTTCCACATTATAAGCACAGTCATATACATATACATACATATACCACACCCTCATATACATACATATACCACATCATCATATACCACACCATCATATACATACATATACCACATCGTCATATACATACATATACCGCACCGTCATATATATTCATATACCACATCATCATATACATACATATACCACATAGTCATATACGTACATATACCACACCATCATATACATACATATACCACACCGCCATATACATACATATACCACACCGTCATATATATCCATATACCATACCGTCAAATACATACATATACCACCTCGTCATATACCACACCGTCATATACATACATATACCACACCGTCATATACATACATATAGCATATTATCATATACATACATATACCACATCGTCATATACATACATATACCACACCGTTATATACAAACATATACCACACCGTCATATACATACATATACCACACCGTCATATACATACACCACACTGTCATATACATACATATACCACACCGACATACACATACCATACCGTCATATACATACATATACCACACCGTCATATACATACACCACATCGTCATATACATACATATACCACACCGTCATATACATACACATACCATACCGTCATATACATACATATACCACACCGTCATATACATACATATACCACACCGTCATATACATACACATACCACACCGTCATATACCACACCGTCATATACATACACATACCATACCGTCATATACATACATATACCACACCGTCATATACATACATATACCACACCGTCATATACATACACATTCCATACCGCCATATACATACATATACCACACCGTCATATATATACATATACCATACCGTCATATACATACATATACCACATCGTCATATACATACATATACCACACCGTCATATACATACATATACCACACCGTCATATACATACATATACCACACCGTCATATACATACATATACCACATCGTCATATACATACATATACCACACCGTCATATACATACATATACCACATCATCATATACATACATATACCACACCGTCATATAAATATACAAATACATTTATATAGCGCAACAATTAAATATTATTCTATTGCGCTTCACAATTACAAATGCAATTTTAAACATTTACCCATGACAATAATATATGGAAATATAAATAAAAATGTATACATATATAGATATAACTAGGATTCTATTAATTGGATAAGAACATATTTGATCATGATATCTACACCATTACAGTATATAAGTGAGTGATTGGATTAACGATAAAAGTTGCAATATGAACCAAACCCAAACACCGCCGTAAGAATGACAACCGTGATGTGGCCAGTACAGTGAATGGGCCGGTACAGTGATCTGCCCATCACCACACGACAGAGCTCGAACCCAAGAGAATACCCATATATACTGGAGCTGTTCCATTATTGACACGGAATACCATCACTAGAACTTTGAAAATGATTCTGGCTTTAACTGAAAGCCAGTGGAGCTCTTTCAGAAGTTCCGCACTTGGTTGTTCAAACGAGGCATTAAGGACTACTCTAGCGGCATGATTTTGGACTCGCTGTAGTTTGTCGACTTGGTAGGCTGGCATGTCGGTAATTAGACCGTTGCAGAAGTCGATGTGCGAATGAACCAACCCGTGCACTAATTATTCAGTAGACTTTTTGTGAGATGTTTACGCATAGCTTTAAGATTTCGTAACTGCACACGTGTTATATGACACTTATTTTGGATGTGATGGTCGAAGTTGAGTGTATTGGTCATGTGAACACCCAGATCTCTGACATGATCAACGCATTTTACGTCACAACCGCTGTTCTGTTCGTGAGATAAGACTCGATCCATTTCAAGGGAGTGCTTTGAATACCAAAATCGTCCTGCAGAATTTTGATCAGTATCGGGATATCGATGGTATCGAATGCTGCTTTCAAGTCCACCATGGCCACGATTGTGACTTGGTTTTTATCAATGGTTACTAAGAGATCACTATACATTTTGACCATAGCCGTTTCAACACCATGATATTTTCTATACGCACTTTGGTAATCTGGAAGGAGACTGTTAGCTTCGATATGTTTATTGATTTGGTTTAGTGCAGCTTTTTCAAGAATTTTCGAGATAAATGTTAGATTTGAGACTGGCCGGTAGTTTTTCAGTTCCAGCGGGAGACCTTTCTTCTTTAACAAGGGTTTAATCACAGCACTTCGCCACTCCTCGGGGAACACACCAGATAGCAGTGATCGATTTACAATGTCTGTTACAACGGGTGCAAGTTCCTTTAATTGTGTAGTTGGAATCACATCAGGTTCACATGTTGTAGATTTTGATGCATACACAAGTTTCAAGACGTCATTTTCTGAGAGTGGTCTAAATGCAGTAAATGTATTCATATTCACAGGTGGACTAGAACTACATGTATCACCATTGCTGTTTGTTTCAACTGTTATATTGTCAAAATCATTTCTCAGTTTGATTATTTTATCGGCAAAATATCGCAAGAAGTCATTAGCCAACTATATTGCACTTGTGTGTAATGGGAGTGGATTGTCCTTGGAACTTCCGAGTAATAACATATGGTGTATAGAGCCTGGTCAGGCGGTACGTTCTGTGTCGCCTGATATGGCTCTATAAGTCGTTGGCGTGGGTGATTTTAGTCACGAATAGCAGGTTAAGGGTTAATAAAAATTAATATGTATACTATTGCTATTAAAATAGATTCATATTTTGAGTATTGGAACTATTATGTGTGTGCTTTTCTTGGTTGGACGTTGCTCTAGCATTAAGATTGTGACGCCCAGATAGGAAAATCACAAACATATACCAATATCATACATGCACGAGGTGTGATTCTTCTTCTTCGTCTTGTAAGATTTAGTAACGTTAACAATATTACACTAATTGTGTAATGGTCCATGTAGGCATTTACACATAACAAATGTCAACAACAACAACAACAACACAGAAACATATACATGTTCAAATTAGTCCATACAGTGTGGCATCCGTTGTCCAGTGGTATAGCGTCGAATTTGGAATCGAATGATCCCGGGTTCGAGGCCACATATGTAGTGTCATTGAGCAAGGCACCTCACACACATTGCTTAGTACTGGTTAACCACTTAGGTCGGCTAATCTTGCCCAGGACAACATGTCTACGTCCCGCAAGGGGTTTAACATTGATGGAACATACATACTGTTCAGCAAATGTTATATGTTCTTTTTACATTGTCTTGTGACATTGGCAAGAAAATTCATCAAAATCCTAACAGGTGTGCATTATTGTAGGTGTATACAAAGGCCGCAACCCTCAATGGTACACCCTCCCATTTCACAAATTCTACGTTCCCTATTTCTTTTAGAGCAGCCGGTGTAAAACGTGTTGGCACACGCACACACAAGTCTTCTTCAGGTATATCATCACCAGTAATGTCATCACACGTCATGAGAATCATCAACCAACAGTAGCTGTAGATCAGATGGTCCAGCGAGTGGGGACAAGTCATGATAATCATCAACCAACAGTAACTGTAGACCAGATGGTCCAGCGAGTGGGGACAAGTCATGATAATCATCAACCAACAGTAAACTGTAGACCAGATGGTCCAGCGAGTGGGGATAAGTCATCAGAAACATCAACCAACAGTAACTGTATATCAGTTTGTCCTGCAAGTGGAGACATCATCAACCAACAGTAGCTGTTGACCAGACCAGTCATCTCTTCATTTTTGTCTTTAGTTTCATTATACTGTTGTTCTATATGTGCTTGTATTTGTTTTACTTCCGTTATCGGCTGATCGTTTCATCGTATTTCGTTACTTAACACGTACACCTGAAAGATAAATTAACCCCCATAGAGATGTAGTTTTATTTTATACATTTGGCTGTAATTTACCAATCGTACACAATGGATAAGCTGTGAACTTGCCTACTCAACCTTCATAGAGGTTACTATGAATTATTAAGTGTATACACTACGTTGGTTCGATCGGTATTATAGCTATAATGTGTCAATCTATGTCAGTAGGCATTGGCGTCAAGAGGCGCTTCTAATGGGGAAAGGAATAACCATTTAGGATTCCAAGTTCTACCAATGAATGTGATTCTGGTCAATACCATGAATAGTATTAAGTTATAGTGATTTAAAATTCAGGATGTGACAACACGTGAAATGAGGTATAAGACAATATACTACCGTTAGCTCGCTTCTCACCAATGCGACCCGTGTTCGGTCCTCGAACCGGGAAATACGTGAGATGGTACAGTTGTTGCTAAATCAGAAAGGTGGGTTTTCTCTGGGTACTCCGGTTTCCTCACCCCCCCCCCAAGAATGACCACATGTACACTTTCATCCCTGCCAACGAGAGTGATTAATAGAAGTTGTTAAAGCTTGTTTGTCATGTTGAAGCTTTAAACAGGACCTGGGTTTCCTGCTACATCACTAGATAGTAGCAATAATTTAAACATGTGAACTGGAAAATGTAGATTAAAGTTACATCGTTTAAAACTGTTTGTGTATATATATATCTAACATGTGCATCGCTACCTTGGAGGAGGTGAGACATGTGGCGGGGGTTATACCACTCGACATAATATAAGTCTGACATGTGGGGGTGAGGGGGTTATACAGCTCGACAGAATGTAAGTCTGACATGTGGGGTGAGGGGGTTATGCACCTCGACAGAATGTAAGTCTGACATGTGGGGTGAGGGGTTATACCTCTCGACATGATATTAGTCTGACATGTGGGGGTGAGGGTGGGTTATACCTCTCGACAGAATATAAGTCTGACACAAATCTGTTATTGAAAACAAAATTGTGTTTATGAATGTGAAAGTAGGACATGCTATGAATGTGAAAGTGTGCATAAACTCTGTCTGAACGTGTGGATAAACTATGTCTGAAAGTGTGGATAAACTCTGGCTGAAAGTGTGGATAAACTCTGGCTGAAAGTGTGGATAAACTCTGCATCTGAAAGTGTGGATAAACTCTGTCTGAAAGTGTGGATAAACTCTGTGTCTGAAAGTGTGGATAAATTCTGGCTGAAAGTGTGGATAAACTCTGGCTGAAAGTGTGGATAAACACTGTCTGATTCATCCATGTTCAATGCTGTATCTTCTCTTAGTCTGGTCGGCAATACAGTAAGTTAGCTTTAATAAAATTAATATTAAAGTATTGCATAATGCAGATTGGATTAGTGTGCACATATATTGTATTTGTGATTTTCGTGCACATGTTCTTGTGAGCACTATGTTATTCTCATGAAGTACTTGCATATGTAAATTAGCAATATCTGCGATTGCCGTATAAAAACTCTAAATGGAATTTAGTGCTACTACCGGCCCATTGCCATCAATGGCATATATTGTGCTACCTATCAGCTACTACCGGCCCACTGCCATCAATGGCATATATTGTGCTAGCTACCTGCTACTACCGGCCCACTACCATCAATGGCATCTATTGTGCTACCTACCTGCTACTACCGGTCCACTACCATCAATGACATATATTGTGCTACCTATCTGCTACTACCGGCCCACTACCATCAATGACATCTATCTGCTACTACCGGCCCACTACCATCAATGACATCTATTGTGCTACCTATCTGCTACTACCGGCCCACTACCATCAATGACATCTATTGTGCTACCTATCTGCTACTACCGGCCCACTACCATCAATGACATATATTGTGCTACCTATCTGCTACTACCGGCCCACTACCATCAATGACATCTATTGTGCTACCTATCTGCTACTACCGGCCCACTACCATCAATGACATCTATTGTGCTACCTATCTGCTACTACCGGCCCACTACCATCAATGACATCTATTGTGCTACCTATCTGCTACTACCGGCCCACTACCATCAATGACATCTATTGTGCTACCTACCTGCTACTACCGGCCCACTACCATCAATGACATCTATTGTGCTACCTATCTGCTACTACCGGCCCACTACCATCAATGACATCTATTGTGCTACCTACCTGCTACTACCGGCCCACTACCATCAATGAC
>CM026388.1:53350608-53387992 GCA_014843695.1 Archivesica marissinica | reverse complement strand
TTGTGCTACCTACCTGCTACTACCGGCCCACTACCATCAATGTCATATATTGTGCTACCTACCTGCTACTACCGGCCCACTACCATCAATGGCATATATTGTGCTACCTACCTGCTACTACCGGCCCACTACCATCAATGACATATATTGTGCTACCTACCTGCTACTACCGGCCCACTACCATCAATGACATATAGTGTGCTACCTACCTGCTACTACCGGCCCACTACCATCAATGACATATATTGTGCTACCTACCTGCTACTACCGGCCCACTACCATCAATGACATATATTGTGCTACCTACCTGCTACTACCGGCCCACTACCATCAATGACATATATTGTGCTACCTACCTGCTACTACCGGCCCACTACCATCAATATCATGTATTGTGCTACCTACCTGCTACTACCGGCCCACTACCATCAATGACATATATTGTGCTACCTACCTGCTACTACCGGCCCACTACCATCAATGTCATATATTGTGCTACCTACCTGCTACTACCGGCCCACTACCATCAATGGCAAATATTGTGCTACCTACCTGCTACTACCGGTCCACTACCATCAATGACATATATTGTGCTACCTACCTGCTACTACCGGCCCACTACCATCAATGACATGTAGTGTGCTACCTACCTGCTACTACCGGCCCACTACCATCAATGTCATGTATTGTGCTACCTACCTGCTACTACCGGCCCACTACCATCAATGTCATATATTGTGCTACCTACCTGCTACTACCGGCCCACTACCATCAATGTCATATAGTGTGCTACCTACCTGCTACTACCGGCCCACTACCATCAATGACATATATTGTGCTACCTACCTGCTACTACTGGCCCACTACCATCAATGGCATATATTGTGCTACCTACCTGCTACTACCAGCCCACTACCATCAATGGCATATATTGTTCTACCTACCTGCTACTACCGGCCCACTACCATCAATTACATCTATTGTGCTACCTATCTGCTACTACCGGCCCACTACCATCAATGACATCTAATGTGCTACATACCTGCTACTACCGGCCCACTACCAGCATTGTCATATATTGTGCTACCTACCTGCTACTACCGGCCCACTACCATCAATGGCATATATTGTGCTACCTACCTGCTACTACCGGCCCACTACCATCAATGACATATATTGTGCTACCTACCTGCTACTACCGGCCCACTACCAGCATTGTCATATATTGTGCTACCTACCTGCTACTACCGGTCCACTATCAGCATTTTCATATATTGTGGTACCTACCTGCTACTACCGGTCCACTATCAGCATTTTCATATATTGTGATACCTACCTGCTACTACCGGTCCACTACCATCAATGACATATATTGTGCTACCTACCTGCTACTACCGGCCCACTACCATCAATGATATATATTGTGCTACCTACCTGCTACTACCGGCCCACTACCATCAATATCATGTATTGTGCTACCTACCTGCTACTACCGGCCCACTACCATCAATGTCATATATTGTGCTACCTACCTGCTACTACCGGCCCACTACCATCAATGGCATATATTGTGCTACCTACCTGCTACTACCGGTCCACTACCATCAATGACATATATTGTGCTACCTACCTGCTACTACCGGCCCACTACCATCAATGACATGTATTGTGCTACCTACCTGCTACTACCGGCCCACTACCATCAATGTCATGTATTGTGCTACCTACCTGCTACTACCGGCCCACTACCATCAATGACATATATTGTGCTACCTACCTGCTACTACCGGCCCACTACCATCAATGTCATATATTGTGCTACCTACCTGCTACTACCGGCCCACTACCATCAATGCATATATTGTGCTACCTACCTGCTACTACCGGCCCACTACCATCAATGACATATATTGTGCTACCTACCTGCTACTACCGGCCCACTACCATCAATGACATATATTGTGCTACCTACCTGCTACTACCGGCCCACTACCATCAATGTCATATATTGTGCTACCTACCTGCTACTACCGGCCCACTACCATCAATGTCATATATTGTGCTACCTACCTGCTACTACCGGCCCACTACCATCAATGACATATATTGTGCTACCTACCTGCTACTACCGGCCCACTACCATCAATGACATATATTGTGCTACCTACCTGCTACTACCGGCCCACTACCATCAATGACATATATTGTGCTACCTACCTGCTACTACCGGCCCACTACCATCAATGACATATATTGTGCTACCTACCTGCTACTACCGGCCCACTACCATCAATGACATATATTGTGCTACCTACCTGCTACTACCGGCCCACTACCATCAATGACATATATTGTGCTACCTACCTGCTACTACCGGCCCACTACCATCAATGGCATATATTGTGCTACCTACCTGCTACTACCGGCCCACTACCATCAATGACATATATTGTGCTACCTACCTGCTACTACGGCCCACTACCATCAATGATATATTGTGCTACCTACCTGCTACTACCGGCCCACTACCATCAATGACATATATTGTGCTACCTACCTGCTACTACCGGCCCACTACCATCAATGACATATATTGTGCTACCTACCTGCTACTACCGGCCCACTACCATCAATGACATATATTGTGCTACCTACCTGCTACTACCGGCCCACTGCCATCAATGGCATATATTGTGCTACCTACCTGCTACTACCGGCCCACTACCATCAATGACATATATTGTGCTACCTACCTGCTACTACCGGCCCACTACCATCAATGACATATATTGTGCTACCTACCTGCTACTACCGGCCCACTACCATCAATGACATCTATTGTGCTACCTACCTGCTACTACCGGCCCACTACCATCAATGGCATATATTGTGCTACCTACCTGCTACTACCGGCCCACTACCATCAATGACATATATTGTGCTACCTACCTGCTACTACCGGCCCACTACCATCAATGACATATATTGTGCTACCTACCTGCTACTACCGGCCCACTACCATCAATGACATATATTGTGCTACCTACCTGCTACTACCGGCCCACTACCATCAATGACATATATTGTGCTACCTACCTGCTACTACCGGCCCACTACCATCAATGACATATATTGTGCTACCTACCTGCTACTACCGGCCCACTACCATCAATGACATATATTGTGCTACCTACCTGCTACTACCGGCCCACTACCATCAATGGCATATATTGTGCTACCTACCTGCTACTACCGGCCCACTACCATCAATGACATATATTGTGCTACCTACCTGCTACTACCGGCCCACTACCATCAATGACATATATTGTGCTACCTACCTGCTACTACCGGCCCACTACCATCAATGGCATATATTGTGCTACCTACCTGCTACTACCGGCCCACTACCATCAATGACATATATTGTGCTACCTACCTGCTACTACCGGCCCACTACCATCAATGTCATATATTGTGCTACCTACCTGCTACTACCGGCCCACTACCATCAATGGCATATATTGTGCTACCTACCTGCTACTACCGGCCCACTACCATCAATGACATATATTGTGCTACCTACCTGCTACTACCGGCCCACTACCATCAATGACATATATTGTGCTACCTACCTGCTACTACCGGCCCACTACCATCAATGTCATATATTGTGCTACCTACCTGCTACTACCGGCCCACTACCATCAATGTCATATATTGTGCTACCTACCTGCTACTACCGGCCCACTACCATCAATGACATATATTGTGCTACCTACCTGCTACTACCGGCCCACTACCATCAATGACATATATTGTGCTACCTACCTGCTACTACCGGCCCACTACCATCAATGTCATATATTGTGCTACCTACCTGCTACTACCGGCCCACTACCATCAATGACATATATTGTGCTACCTACCTGCTACTACCGGCCCACTACCATCAATGTCATATATTGTGCTACCTACCTGCTACTACCGGCCCACTACCATCAATGGCATATATTGTGCTACCTACCTGCTACTACCGGCCCACTACCATCAATGACATATATTGTGCTACCTACCTGCTACTACCGGCCCACTACCATCAATGACATGTAGTGTGCTACCTACCTGCTACTACCGGCCCACTACCATCAATGTCATATATTGTGCTACCTACCTGCTACTACCGGCCCACTACCATCAATGACATATATTGTGCTACCTACCTGCTACTACCGGCCCACTACCATCAATGACATATATTGTGCTACCTACCTGCTACTACCGGCCCACTACCATCAATGGCATATATTGTGCTACCTACCTGCTACTACCGGCCCACTACCATCAATGACATATATTGTGCTACCTACCTGCTACTACCGGCCCACTACCATCAATGACATGTATTGTGCTACCTACCTGCTACTACCGGCCCACTACCATCAATGGCATATATTGTGCTACCTACCTGCTACTACCGGCCCACTACCATCAATGTCATATATTGTGCTACCTACCTGCTACTACCGGCCCACTACCATCAATGACATATATGTGCTACCTACCTGCTACTACTGGCCCACTACCATCAATGGCATATATTGTGCTACCTACCTGCTACTACCGGCCCACACTATGTGTGCACTACCGGCCACTACCATCATGGCATATATTGTGCTACCTACCTGCTACTACCGGCCCACTACCATCAATGACATATATTGTGCTACCTACCTGCTACTACCGGCCCACTACCATCAATGACATATATTGTGCTACCTACCTGCTACTACCGGCCCACTACCATCAATGACATATATTGTGCTACCTACCTGCTACTACCGGCCCACTACCATCAATGACATATATTGTGCTACCTACCTGCTACTACCGGCCCACTACCATCAATGGCATATATTGTGCTACCTACCTGCTACTACCGGCCCACTACCATCAATGACATATATTGTGCTACCTACCTGCTACTACCGGCCCACTACCATCAATGACATATATTGTGCTACCTACCTGCTACTACCGGCCCACTACCATCAATGACATATATTGTGCTACCTACCTGCTACTACCGGCCCACTACCATCAATGACATATATTGTGCTACCTACCTGCTACTACCGGCCCACTACCATCAATGTCATATATTGTGCTACCTACCTGCTACTACCGGCCCACTACCATCAATGACATATATTGTGCTACCTACCTGCTACTACCGGCCCACTACCATCAATGGCATATATTGTGCTACCTACCTGCTACTACCGGCCCACTACCATCAATGGCATATATTGTGCTACCTACCTGCTACTACCGGCCCACTACCATCAATGACATATATTGTGCTACCTACCTGCTACTACCGGCCCACTACCATCAATGTCATATATTGTGCTACCTACCTGCTACTACCGGCCCACTACCATCAATGACATATATTGTGCTACCTACCTGCTACTACCGGCCCACTACCATCAATGACATATATTGTGCTACCTACCTGCTACTACCGGCCCACTACCATCAATGACATATATTGTGCTACCTACCTGCTACTACCGGCCCACTACCATCAATGGCATATATTGTGCTACCTACCTGCTACTACCGGCCCACTACCATCAATGACATATATTGTGCTACCTACCTGCTACTACCGGCCCACTACCATCAATGACATATATTGTGCTACCTACCTGCTACTACCGGCCCACTACCATCAATGGCATATATTGTGCTACCTACATCTGCAGTGGTATAAGAAGCAATGCAAGATTGGAAATATAAGTGAACAGACCGTATGTTTTTACTTTTTACTATTAAATAAAATGTATTTGTTGTTTTACATGTTGTTACGTGTTACGGTACGGTACGGTGAATAGACAAGGAAGAGTTGGATACAGTTTTACACTAAAATATGATAATTTATATCCCTTAGTAAAAATACGCCATTTGTACTCAACAAAAATGGCCGTTGTGACAATTTAGGATATTGTACTAGACCTCCAAATGCATTTATGCGGTGGCGACTTTGAAGAAGATTGTGTACTTAGTTAGTTGGGTAATTATTTGTTTGTATATCTACATTGTCATACTTTCTACTTGTGGTTCAATTGTTCATTCGGACCATGGCTGAGTCGGACTAGTCTTATTCGTACTAGATCAGTTGCTTATTCGGACCACTTACAACTTGTATATTTCTTATAAATATATGAAGTTTTAATCTACTCTGGATATTTGAACATTTATTTCTGCATAAATATCTAAAAATAGCAACTTGTTATTGGATAAGATGGACGAGATTCATGTGTGACCCAATTAGTAACTTAGCCCAAACCCTACATCACTCGAAGTCCTGCACGACACTCCAGTTTCAATTTCCATTTCATTAAATAAAATGCATGTCAGTCATCACATAGGCAAACGTCATCAAGGAAAATGTAGCCTAATATTTATGCACTGCCTCCTAACAACCAAAATGTCTGACATTGAATCAAATCCAGGTCCAATGATGCAGTATCCCTGTGGAACGTGTCAATCAGAGGTTACTTGGGATGATAAAGGCGTCAGCTGTGACACTTGCCAGTCTTGGTGTCATGCTAATTGTCACAGTGTAGGGTATGGCACATACAATCACCTCGCTGACTCTAGTTTCACCTGGCATTGTTTAAGTTGTGGTAGCTTCAACTATTCTTCCTCCCTATCACACTCCCTGAACTCCATCAGTACAAGTACTACCTTTAGTCCGCTTGCAAACATGTTATGTGAAGAAGATACCCAATTTGCAACAACCCCTAACTGACTTAAAATCCAATATCAACATCATTTGGTCAACAATTTCAATAACTGGACTTAAGGACATCTTTGTGTCGGCATTAAAGTTTTACAAGCCCCATGAACAGTCATTACAAGAACTATGGACAGTCAGTTTGAAAATACCGTGAAACAGCTTTATATGGATTTTCGGAGATCTAAACATGCCCGATATGGACTGATCCTCTGACTCACCCTGCCCACCCTGTAAATTCAAACAAATGTACGAATCCTTTTCCGAAAATCTCACATATTTCAATCATGAACAAATGGTCAAAATCCCCACCAGAGATACAATTATCTTGAACCTATTCCTAGCCACCACGCCTTGGGTCTTCGGACTATTGTTTTTTCATGAAATCAAACTTAACAGGGACCGCCCTTTCGAGTCAAAAGTCAAATATCCATTCTGACCCAATGTTAAAAGCCAATATTCTGAATGGACAGTTTGAATCTGTCTCGTCATAACCCCTCATTCTCAAACAATTGTCAAAAAGTGCAGCATCCATGTCCACTCACACACTCATGCCACCAATCAATATCACTGTACACAGAGTTGACAAGCTCCTGTCAGATCTAAACCCCAATAAGGCCTCAGGTCCTGATGAAATCTCACCTAGGTTACTTAAACAACTGCACAGCGACATTGCCCCCAATGCTAACATACATCTTTCAAAGGTCACTTGACACCATCATTGTCCCAGGTGATTGGAGACATGCAGTTATATCTCCCATATACAAAAAGGTGAAAAGTCCAAACGTAGCAACTACCGCCCTATTTCTCTAACATGCATATCGTCCAAACTCTTACCTGGGCCCAACACATCAATAATATCACCTCAAAAGCTAACAACACAATCCGCTTCATCAAAAGGAATGTCAAAACAAATAACAAACAGGTAGAAAGAAAACGCATATATCACTTATGTCCACCCACAGGTTGAATACTGCTCTACAGTATGGAACCCCTTGCAGAAACACCTCACCTACAAAATAGAAATGTTCCAAAGATCTGCAGCCATATATATATTCAATGATTACAACTACACTAGTAGTGTATCAGAAATGGTATCCACTCTCAATTGGAAAACATTAGAACATAGACGAAACCAAGCCTCACTAATCATGTTTTTCAAGATAAGAAATGAACTAGTTGATGTAGATCACCATCACCTTACACCCACAAGAAACCTTAACTATCTAATCCCACAGTCAAAAACCCAATACCATGCCATCTCATTTCCCCCAAGAACAATCAGGCTATGGAACAGTCTACCGACATAGGAACAGTCGAGTCACAGTCTGCCGACCTTTGTTAACATACTGGACTCGAACTGTCTCTAATTCTTGTACTGTCTGCTTTGTATATCATTTTATCTTTTTAACTTGCACATAATATTTTAGATTAACTAACTGTTCTATACTGCGCCTGTCAATCATAGTCATGACTGATTGTTCGGCAGTATGAAGTTGAAGTATTGCTAGTCACTGACTTGGTTACCTCAGTCTACACTAAGCATCAGGTAGATTTCAGTAAGACTTTCCACAAGGTCAATCACGAGAAAATACTACTGAAAATGCATCACTATGGAGTCAGAGGTCAAACATTAAGGTGTGTTTACTATCTATCTAGTTTTCTAGATAATAGACACCAGTCAATTGTCCTTAATGGTATTAGTTCAGAAGTTACTCATGTGATGTTTGACTCACAACATGTCCACATCCCCGCGAGGCGTTTGACATTAAAGGAAGATATATAGATAGACCAGATCAGGTGTTTGCTGTTATTGCAGTAGTACACGTGGTCGTTAAACCTCTCCCAATTAGTTACGCAAGCTCACCTGTTGCATAATGTATAATATATGATTATTATGGAAAACACACAATCTACAGTAACTGTAAGCACACGTTGTAAATAACTGGCGATCGTGGAGAATGTCAGGGTTGTGTTTATGTTATCACTATAATTCTTATGATCGATAACAAATAAATATAAATAATTACATTCCCTTTTCTTACAGGAGAGTGTGTATTGGACGTAAAGGAAAACATAAAATGGCGACGCATACAATATTCTACCGATGAATAATGGTTGATTTATACGATAAGAGCTGAATATCCCAATCGTTGAACATGACTAATAATGATGATGTTGATGATGTTAGCTCGACCGAATAATGACTTTATATAATAAGCTGTTGGAATGGCCAATAACTACTTGAAACGTGCAATTATGGCATGTAAATATTTACTTACCGGAGATGAAACCTGATGTTAATAGGTAGAGATCTCGATGATTTCTCTTGATTAATTAAGAAATTATATGGTCGTTCTATTCAAACTGTGAGCTCGATGCTAGAAGGATGTTCATATGCATAAATAGCAGAGAACACATTTATTAAGGATTCTCAAAATGTCTAGGAATATAAAGCAGGTCATAACCAATCAGACCGGAGAAAAGTCACACGTGCACGTGCATTCCGTAGAACCGACACATGAGTGTGTACTATGTAATAAGGTATTCAGTCAATCTAGCAATTTAAAGCAGCATATGCTCATACATACCGGGGAACGACCACATAAGTGTGAACTATGTAATAAGGTATTTAGTCAATCTAGCCATTTAAAGCAGCATATGCTCATACATACCGGAGAACGACCACATGAATGTCCAATATGTAATAAGGTATTCAGTCAATCTAGCAATTTAAAGCAGCATATGCTCATACATACCGGGGAACGACCACACGAGTGTGAACTATGTAATAAAACATTTAGCCAATCAGGTAGTTTGAAGGTGCACATGCTCATACATACCGGAGAACGGCCACATAAGTGTGAACTATGTAATAAGGTATTTAGTAAATCTAGCAATTTAAAGCAGCATATGCTCATACATACCGGGGAACGACCACACGAGTGTGAACTATGCAATACAACATTTAGTCATTCATGTAGTTTGAAGGTGCACATGCTCATACATACCGGAGAACGGCCACATAAGTGTGAACTATGTAATAAGGTATGTAGTCAATCTAGCCATTTAAAGCAGCATATGCTCATACATACCGGGGAACGACCACATGAATGTCCAATATGTAATAAGGTATTCAGTCAATCTAGCAATTTAAAGCAGCATATGCTCATACATACCGGGGAACGACCACACGAGTGTGAACTATGTAATAAAACATTTAGCCAATCAGGTAGTTTGAAGGTGCACATGCTCATACATACCGGAGAACGGCCACATAAGTGTGAACTATGTAATAAGGTATTTAGTCAATCTAGCCATTTGAAGCAGCATATGCTCATACATACCGGGGAACGACCACATGCGTGTGAAATATGTAATAAGGCATTCGGTCAATCTAGCCATTTAAAGACGCATATGCTCATACATACCGGAGAATGACCACATGAGTGTGAACTATGTAATAAGGTATTTAGTAAATCTAGCTTTAAAGGCATATGCTATACGGGGGCGAGTGTGAATATGAATAAAACATTTAGCCATTCATGTAGTTTGAAGGTGCACATGCTCATACATACGGAAAGGCCACATAAGTGTGAACTATGTAATAAGGTATTTAGTCAATCTAGCTTTAAGGCAATGCTCATACATACCGGGGAACGACACATGAGTGTGAACTATGTAATAAGTATTTAGTCATCAGATTTGAAGGCATATGCTCATACATACCGGGGAACGCACATGTGTGAATATGTAATAAGGATTGGTCAATCTAGCCATTTAAAGAAGCATATGCTCATACATACCGGAGAACGACCACATGAGTGTGAAATATGTAATAAGGTGTTTAGTATATCTAGCTGTTTAAAGAAGCATATGCTCATACATACCGGGGAACGACCACATGAGTGTGAAATATGTAATAAGGCGTTTAATAAATCCAGCAGTTTAAAGAAGCATATACTAATACATACCGGAGAACGACCATATGAGTGTGAAATATGTAGTAAGGCGTTCAGTCAATCTAGCTATTTAAAGAAGCATATACTAATACATTCCTGAGAACGACCACATGAGTGTGACATATGTAAGAAGACTTTCTGTCATTCTATGTCTTTAAAGTGACATATGCTCATACATACTGGACATCGGCCACATGAGTATGAACTGTGTAAACGACACCCTGAATGAGGAACATGTATATAGGATGACATATCGTCCCGCCTAGCCAATGTTCATACAATCTGAAGAACGATTACATGAGTGCGAATTATGTAATAAGTAGGTGTAAAAGAGCGCTGCTCACATATTCAGACCACTACAATGTGTGTAGAAGAAGGACATGTATGACATCCAAATAGCTATCCCTAGTGTGCTAAATATGTAAGACATCTATCAGTGGATCTGACAGATTGATACAGTGTGAAATATTTACAAACGCGTATACTGTAAAATACTATAATTTCGCGAACACTTTATTCGCTATTTTGTGCGCTATTTTTTGAGATGGACTTTTACATCTCGTGTGTGATATCTTCCATTGGATTAACATGTATTAGTGGCTATTCCTTGTGCGCTTCTGTTTTGATCATCTTATCGGCATTTGGTTCCCACGTTCTCATGATATCCACGCTAGACTGGGAAACAGCAGCACGATACTTCTAGTAGTGGTTAACTATTGCATCCTCCTGGCTGATAGACGTAGTTTGGATCTAGATAGCACTTCAATAGCTGATACATCGGTGATTAAGACTACATGTGGACCATCTTATGTCGAGTCTTGAAATATGTAAGCGGTTTCGATGAATTAGCCACAGTGTATTTTGTGTAGTGTTCTCATGTAACAGCACTTGATGTTTTGGTAGGTTAGTTTAAACAATATTTAATTTAAGAATGTTACATAACATAGGAATAGTTACAACAGCACAGGTAGTATTGGGAAAAACGTTACATAATAATTTATTCGAATCGCTTTCCTTCAATACATCTTATGTCGAGTCTTGAACTAAGTAAGAGGTTTGCATGAATACCCAATTATTGTGTGCAGTGTTCTCATGTAACATCACTTTATGTTTCGGTATGTTAGTTGGGATACTGGATCGGAATTGCAGCCTTAATTGCATCGGTAGCTGAACCGTGTGTGCACGTGATAGTTGCAATGGTGTTCTTGTACATTGTTTTAAATAATTCTATTATACAGTATCTATACAGTTAGAAAGAACAAATATGTAGCAAACACACCCATCTGTTCCACTTATTGCTAGTGTTTACTGTTGTAATATGGGTTGTAATTGCTTACAAAGTTGTAGTTTGTAAATATTTATAATACATTTTTGTGGAACGACTATAGAAACAATAATATCTTCCATAACATTAAATGTTGCTATGTGTGTAATAAAGCAAATTGTTTGTTATAAAATATGTAGATATTTTATTGAAATCTAACACCAAAATGTCCGCACCCGCTGCTTGTATATTGTTCTAAACTAGTTGAATGTATCAAATTAATCTATCCACCTGCAATAATCTCAGAGCAATTAGTATAGGTCAACCACTCGCTGTCAACAACCACTCGCTGTCGACAACCACTCGCTGTCGACAACCACTCGCTGTCAACAACCACTCGCTGTCGACAACCACTCGCTGTCAACAAACCACTCACTGTCGACAACCACTCGCTGTCGACAACCACTCGCTGTCGACAACCACTCGCTGTCAACAACCACATGTTGGGATAATAATATACCTTCCACATTATAAGCACAGTTATACAAAACGTATCATAGCAACAATTGCACGTGCAGATTTGTGTACATTAAACTAATCATGTTGGCGATAGTTAATGTACGTATACACTGTATATGTGTAATCACTTAAATAAATGGCTTATAACAGATTTACTCTCTTATTGGTTCATTATACACACGTGAGTCGGCGGTTGTACCCAGAGTGAAACCTAGGGGTTGATACCACCTTACAGTCTCTATATACAAGGGTAGTAAGGGTATTGGTACACGTAATGAGAGACATCAGTCAGTTACTGCCCTTGAATACTCCCTAAAAGTAGGTATGTCCTATTAAGTGTTTTCCTCTGTTTTTATCGTTGTTCCCTTTGCAAAACATGATAACAATTTTATTGCAATATCACTTCATATGATTATTAAATTACTATATCTCGACATAGCTCCTACAGTATATACAATGGGTACTTATTTGTAAAACAATGCTATCAGTTAATTAAAACGATTTTGATAAATCACAATTATCATACCGCAACATCTGGGTAGGGAACAACAGTAAAAACAAAGGATTCTAACCGAAAGGATCTATTCACATTTTGGAATAAATCGGACTTTATCTACCAAGGGAGGTAATAGAAAATTAGAGATGTCTCGGATAACGCCAGAGGTCATCTTCGTGTATTGTTGGTAGAACAATGTACAGGTGAGCCATACACATGAGTCATATACAGACATATACCACACCGTCATATACATACATATACCACACCGTCATATACATACATATACCACACCGTCATATACATACATATACCACACCGTCATATACATACATATACCACATCGTCATATACATACATATACCACACCGTCATATACATACATATACCACATCGTCATATAAATACATATACCACACCGTCATATACATACATATACCACACCGTCATATACATACATATACCACACCGTCATATACATACATATACCACATCGTCATATACTACACCGTCATATACATACATATACCACACCGTCATATACATACATATACCACACCGTCATATACATACATATACCACACCGTCATATACATACATATACCACACCGTCATATACATACATACGTCATATACATACATATACACACCGTCATATACATACATATACCACACCGTCATATACATACATATACCACACCGTCATATACATACATATACCACACCGTCATATACATACATATACCACATCGTCATATACATACATATACCACACCGTCATATACATACATATACCACACCGTCATATACATACATATACCACACCGTCATATACATACATATACACACAGCTCATATACATACATATACCACACCGTCATATACATACATATACCACACCGTCATATACATACATATACCACACCGTCATATACATACATATATACACACCGTCATATACATACATATACCACACCGTCATATACATACATATACCACACCGTCATATACATACATATACCACACCGTCATATACATACATATACCACACCGTCATATACATACATATACCACATTCATATACATACATATACTACACCATCATATACATACATATACCACACCGTCATATACATACATATACCACACCGTCATATACATACATATACCACACCGTCATATACATACATATACCACACCGTCATATACATACATATACCACACCGTCATATACATACATATACCACACCGTCATGTACATACATATACCACACCGTCATATACATACATATACCACACCGTCATAATTATACATACATATACAGCACCGTCATATACATACATATACCACACCGTCATGTACATACATATACCACACCGTCATATACATACATATACCACACCGTCATATATATACATGTACCACACTGTCATATACATACATATACCACACCGTCATATACATACATATACCACATCATCATATACATACATATACCACACCGTTATATACATACATATACCACACCGTCATATGCATACATATACCACACCGTCATATACATACATATACCTCACCGTCATATACATACATATACCACACCGTTATATACATACATATACCACACCGTCATGTACATGCATATACCACATCGTCATATACATACATATACCACACCATCACATACATACATATACCACATCGTCATATACATACATATAGCACACCGTCATATACATACATATACCACACCGTCATATACATACATATACAGGTGAACAACCCAATGAGTGTCCAATATGTACGGAAGCTTTTGCTGGTCTTGTATTGTGAAGAAACATATGCACAAACATTCCGGAGAAGGACCACATGACTGAAATATGTAGCTTTGAATACTTACCGTCTTCCTAGTGGTTTAAGCAAGCACATGCTCATACATTCCGGAGAAAGTCTACATGAGTGTGAACTATGTAATAAGATGATGTAAAACAGCACATACTCACACATACTGAAGAACGACCATATGAATTAATGTGAGATGAAGCCTGGCACGGGACATGTATTGCTTTCCGTAGGACTACCACTACTATTATTAGTTAACGTGAGTGTGAAATGTGTACAAACACGTATAGTATGGCAAGCTATTTATTTTACAAATTTATTTATTTTACGATCGCGAAATAAGCTCCGACAACTTGTATTAATCAGTAACGTATATGTGGTGGGAGGTACCTGGAGAAAGCGTATATGTGGTTATTATTGTGGGAGGTACCTGGAGAAAGCGTATATGTGGTCATTATTGTGGGAGGTACCTGGAGAAAGCATATATGTGGTCATTATTGTGGGAGGTACCTGGAGAAAGCGTATATGTGGTCATTATTGTGGGAGGTACCTGGAGAAAGCGTATATGTGGTCATTATTGTGGGAGGTACCTGGAGAAAGCGTATATGTGGTCATTATTGTGGGAGGTACCTGGAGAAAGCGTATATGTGGTTATTATTGTGGGAGGTACCTGGAGAAAGCGTATATGTGGTCATTATTGTGGGAGGTACCTGGAGAAAGCGTATATGTGGTCATTATTGTGGGAGGTACCTGGAGAAAGCGTATATGTTGTCATTAGTGTGGGAGGTACCTGGAGAAAGCGTATATGTGGTCATTATTGTGGGAGGTACCTGGAGAAAGCGTATATGTGGTCATTATTGTGGGAGGGACATGGAGAAAGCGTATATGTGGTCATTATTGTGGGAGGTACCTGGATAAAGCGTATATGTGGTCATTATTGTGGGAGGGACATGGAGAAAGCGTATATGTGGTCATTATTGTGGGAGGTACCCATTATTGTGGGAGGTACCTGGAGAAAGCGTATATGTGGTTATTATTGTGGGAGGTACCTGGAGAAAGCGTATATGTGTACATTATTGTGGGAGGTACCTGGAGAAAGCGTATAATGTGGTCATTATTGTGGGAGGTACCTGGAGAAAGCGTATATGTGGTTATTATTGTGGGAGGTACATGGAGAAAGCGTATATGTGGTTATTATTGTGGGAGGTACCTGGAGGAGAAAACCGACCTGCCCGATATGCTGACCACCGTACCATCTCGCATACTTTCCGGTCCGAAGATCGAACCCGGGTTTCATTGGTGAGGAGAATGGCGTTGTTATACATTCCTTTACACATCGAATTGAGTGTGCATTAAATGTAGATATCTCTCATACATCCCTGACAGCGTCCACAAACATGGCAACTAATCATATATTTAAAATTGCACATACAATGTATATATCCACACACGCCCCCGTTGAAACCAAATGTAGACATTAAGTATTCAGCTGTTTTCATCAAAATGTTCCCCATTCGAATTTAAGCAAGTACCTGTATATACGCCGTGAAGGGTGCATTTCGATGTTAAGCATCGACGAGCTGGCAACCATTCGTTCCTCACTATCAGTCACTCCATGTGGGTAGACACTGCCTCGGTGTGTCTCAGTATGGCTACGTGCCTGGGTAGACCTATGCAAGCAGGAAACACACACGTTACATGCATACCATGTTGGTAGACACTGCCTCAGTGTGTCTCAGTATGGCTACGTGCCTGGGTAGACCTATGCAAGCTGGAAACACACACGTTACATGCATACCATGTGGGTAGACACTGCCTCGGTGTGTCTCAGTATGGCTACGTGCCTGGGTAGACCTATGCAAGCAGGAAACACATACGTTACATGCATACCATGTGGGTAGACACTGCCTCGGTTTGTCTCAGTATGGCTACGTGCCTGGGTAGACCTATGCAAGCAGGAAACACACATGTTACATGTATGCGTTTCAAAAATATATATTATATATCTGAATCCCCCTCCTATATCCCAGAGTTGGCTTGTCAGTGGCGTAGCTGTCTTTACGCCACAACGCTCAGGCGAGCACACTTTGTCCTAGTAGTGTTGTCTATTTTATGTCTTGGGGAATATTTACCCCACTTGAAAGCAAATAATCATATTATATGCCCTAACACCCTAAGCAGTGTCTTGCCACTGCTTGTTTAATTTCACGTAGTCCTTCCCGCTATATATACACACACATATTGTGCTTTTTTCGTCGTACTTAGGATGTATTTATTCCGTACCGTACTGTACAAAGTATAATATACCGACAACGTACGGACTCGATCGTATACGGAGACTTTAATACAATGTGGCGTCCGTGGTCGATACTTTGTCGGGTAACGTATGTAGTGTCATTGAGCAAGGTACATATCTCTATATAGTCCTCTAATTTCAATCCCCTAGCGGGGATGTAGACATGCTGCGGGTCAAAACCACAAAGAAGTTAAAAGTATGACTAGTTAAAAGCATACATAGCCTTAATAACAGATGGTGTATAGAGCCTGATCAGGCGGTACGTTCTGTGTCGCCTGATATGGCTCTATAAGTCGTTGGTGTGGGTGAGTTTAGTCGCGAATAGCAGGTTATGGGTTAATAATAATTAATATGTATACTATTGCTATTAAAATAAATTCATATTTTGAGTATTGGAACTATTATGCGTGTGCATATTGGTTGGACGTTGCACTAGCATTAAGATGTTGACGCCCAGCTAGCGCAAACAGCAATATCATACAATGTGATTATTCGTCTTCGTCATGTAAGATTTAGTAACGTTAACAATATTACACTAATTGTGTAATGGTCCATGTATGCATTTACACATAACAAATGTCAACAACAACAACGACAGCAACAACAACAATGCTCTAGCATTAAGATTGTGACGCCCAGCTAGGAAAAACACAAACATATACCAATATCATACATACACGAGGTGTGTCTTAATAAACGATTCTTCTTCGTCTTGTAAGATTTAGTAACGATATCAATATTACATTAATTGTGTATGTGTTTTACGTTTATTTATCGTCGCTACCGGTTGCCCATATGAGCGATGCCTCCTGAAGAGATTAGTCATTTTAGATTTGTGGAGGATAGTGCAATGATACAGACAGATACCCATTCCAGAGTCTTCTCTGGTTCTTTTACGTGCACGGTGTAAAGCACCGACACGAGATCTCGGTTTAACGTCCCATCTGAAAGACCGTTAATTGTATTAGGGTCAAACGGGGTGTCGATCAAGTGTGTAATGGTCCATGTAGGCATTTACACATAACAAATGTCAACAACAACAACGACAGCAACAACAGAAACATAACGTGTTCAAATTAGCTCATACAGTGTGGCATCCATGTTCCAGTGGTAGAGCGTCGGATTTGGAATGGAATGGTTCGATACTCGAATGGTTCGATACTCGGTCAGGCCACCTATGTAGTGTCATCGAGCAAGGCACCTCACACACATTGCTTAGTACTGGTTAACCACTTACATACATACATACATACATACATACATACATACATACATACATACATACATACATACATACATACATACATACATACATACATACATACATACATACATACATACATACATACATACATACATACATACATACATACATACATACATACATACATACATACATACATACATACATACATACATACATACATACATACATACATACATACATACATACACATACATACATACATACATACATACATACATACATACATACATACATACATACATACATACATACAACATACATACATACATACATACATACATACATACATACATACATACATACATACATACATACATACATACATACATACATACATACATACATACATACATACATACATACATACATACATACATACATACATACATACATACATACATACATACGTACGTACGTACGTACGTACATACGTACGTACGTACATACATACATACATACATACATACATACATACATACATACATACATACATACATACATACATACATACATACATACATACATACATACATACATACATACATACATACATACATACATACTACATACATACATACATACATACATACATACATACATACATACATACATACATACATACATACATACATACATACATACATACATACATACATACATACATACATACATACATACATACATACATACATACATACACAACCACCACCACATACATACATACATACATACATACATACACAACCACCACCACATACTGTTCAGCAAGTGTTATATGTTCTTTCTACATGGTATTGTGACATGTGCAAGCAACAGTAGCTGTAGACCAGATGGTCCAGCGAGTGTGGACATCATCGACCAACAGTAGCTGTAGACGATATGGTCCAGCGAGTGGGGACAAGTCATGAGAATCATCAACCAACAGTAGATGTAGACCAGATGATCCAGCGAGTGGGGACATCATCAACCAACAGTAGCTGTTGACCAGATGGTCCAGCGAGTGGGGACATCATCAACCAACAGTAGCTGTTGACCAGACCAGTCATCTCTTCATTTTTGTCTTTAGTTTCTTCATACTGTTGTTCTATATGTGCTTTTATTTTTCTGCCATATGGTCTTCCGTTATCGGCTTATCGTTTCTTCGTATTTAGTTACTTGACACGTACACCTGAACGATACATTAACCCTTTCCCCCATAGAAATGTAGTTTTATTTCATACATTTGGCTGTAATTTACCAATCGTACACAATGGATAAGCTGTGAACTTGCCTACTCAATCTTCATAGAGGTTACTATGAATTATTAAGTGTTGTATACACTACATTGGTTCGATCATTATTATAGCTTGTTAATGTGTTAATCTATGTCAATAGGCATTGGCGTCAAGAGGCGCTTCTAATGGGGAAAGGGATAACCATTTAGGATTCCAAGTTCTACCAATGAATGTGATTCTGGTAAATACCATGAATAATATTAAGTTATAGTGATTTAAAATTCAGGAAGTGACAACACGTGATATGAGGTATAAGACAATATATTACCGTAAGTCTGACATGTGGGGTGAGGGGGTTATACCTCTCGACAGAATATTAGTCTGACATGTGGGGGTGAGGGAGCTATGCACCTCCACATAATATAAGTCTGACATGTGGGGGTGAAGGGATTATACACCTAGACAGAATGTAAGTCTGACATGTGGGGTGAGGGGGTTATACACCTAGACAGAATGTAAGTCTGACATGTGGGGTGAGGGGGTTATACGACATGTGGGGTGAGGGGGTTATACCTCTCGACATAATATTAGTCTGACATGTGGGGGTGAGGGGGCTATACACCTCGACATAATATAAGTCTGACATGTGGGGGTGAGGGGGCTATACACCTCGACATAATATAAGTCTGACATGTGGGGGTGAGGGTGGGTTATACCTCTCGACAGAATATAAGTCTGACACGAATCTGTTATTGAAAACAAAATTGTGTTTATGAATGTTAAAGTAGAACATGCTATGAATGTGAAAGTGTGGATAAACTGTGTCTGAACGTGTGGATAAACTCTGTTTGAAAGTGTGGATAAACTCTGTCTGAACGTGTGGATAAACTCTGTTTGAAAGTGTGGATAAACTCTGTCTGAAAGTGTGGATAAACTCTGTCCGAAAGTGTGGATAAACTATGTCTGAAAGTGTGGATAAACTCTGGCTGAAAGTGTGGATAAACTCTGGCTGAATGTGTGGAAACACTCTGTCTGAAAGTGTGGATAAACTCTGTATCTGAAAGTGTGGATAAACTCTGACTGAAAGTGTGGATAAATTCTGTGTCTGAAAGTGTGGATATACTCTGTCTGAAAGTGTGGATAAACTCTGTCTGAAAATGTGGATATACTCTGTCTGAAAGTGTGGATAAACTCTGTGTCTGAAAGTGTGGATAAACTCTGTCTGAAAGTGTGGATAAACTCTGGCTGAACGTGTGCATAAACTCTGGCTGAAAGTGTGGATAAACTCTGCCTGAAAGTGTGGATACACTCTGGCTGAAAGTGTGGATAAACTCTGTCTGATTCATCCATGTTCAATGCTGTATCTTCTCTTAATCTGGTCGGCAATAGAGTAACTTAGCTTTAATAATATTAAAATGAAAGTATTCATAATGCAGATTGACTTAGTGTGCACATATATTTTATTTGTGATTTTCGTGCACATGTTCTTGTGAGCAATATATTATTCTCATGAAGTACTTGCATGTGTAAATATATTATTCTCAAATTAGCAAAATCTGCGACTGCCGTATAAAAACTCAACTCTCAACTGCTACTACCGGCCCAATGCCATCAATGGCATCAATTGTGCTACCTACCTGCAACTACCGGCCCACTACCATCAATGGCATATATTGTGCTACCTACCTGCTACTACCGGCCCACTACCATCAATGACATGTAGTGTGCTACCTACCTGCCCACTACCGACCCATTACCATCAATGGCATATATTGTGCTACCTACCTGCTACTACCGGCCCACTACCATCAATGACATGTATTGTGCTACCTACCTGCTACTACCGGCCCAATGCCATCAATGGCATCAATTGTGCTACCTACCTGCAAATACCGGCCCACTACCATCAATGGCATATAGTGTGCTACCAACCTGCTACTACCGGCCCACTACCATCAATGATATATATTGTGCTACCTACCTGCCCATTACCGACCCATTACCATCAATGGCATATATTGTGCTACCTACCTGCTACTACCGGCCCACTACCATCAATGGCATATATTGTGCTACCTACCTGCTACTACGGGCCCACTACCATCAATGACATGTATTGTGCTACCTACCTGCCCACTACCGACCCATTACCATCAATGGCATATATTGTGCTACCTACCTGCTACTACCGGCCCACTACCATCAATGACATATATTGTGCTACCTACCTGCTACTACCGGCCCACTACCATCAATGGCATATATTGTGCTACCTACCTGCTACTACCGGCCCACTACCATCAATGACATATATTGTGCTACCTACCTGCCCACTACCGACCCATTACCATCAATGGCATATATTGTGCTACCTACCTGCTACTACCGGCCCACTACCATCAATGACATATAGTGTGCTACCTATCTGCTACTACCGGCCCTCTACCATCAATGGCATATAGTGTGCTACCTACCTGCTACTACCGGCCCACTACCATCAATGGCATATATTGTGCTACCTACCTGCTACTACAGGCCCACTACCATCAATGACATGTATTGTGCTACCTACCTGCTACTACAGGCCCAATGCCATCAATGGCATCAATTGTGCTACCTACCTGCAACTACCGGCCCACTACCATCAATGGCATATATTGTGCTACCTACCTGCTACTACGGGCCCACTACCATCAATGACATGTATTGTGCTACCTACCTGCCCACTACCGACCCATTACCATCAATGGCATATATTGTGCTACCTACCTGCTACTACCGGCCCACTACCATCAATGACATGTATTGTGCTACCTACCTTCTACTACCGGCCCAATGCCATCAATGGCATCAATTGTGCTACCTACCTGCAACTACCGGCCCACTACCATCAATGGCATATATTGTGCTACCTACCTGCTACTACCGGCCCACTACCATCAATGACATATATTGTGCTACCTACCTGCCCACTACCGACCCATTACCATCAATGGCATATATTGTGCTACCTACCTGCTACTACCGGCCCACTACCATCAATGACATATAGTGTGCTACCTATCTGCTACTACCGGCCCTCTACCATCAATGGCATATAGTGTGCTACCTACCTGCTACTACCGGCCCACTACCATCAATGGCATATATTGTGCTACCTACCTGCTACTACAGGCCCACTACCATCAATGTCATATATTGTGCTACCTACCTGCTACGACCGGCCCACTGCCATCAATGACATGTATTGTGCTACCTACCTGCTACTACCGGCCCACTACCATCAATGACATATATTGTGCTACCTACCTGCTACTACCGGCCCACTACCATCAATGACATCTATTATGCTACCTACCTGCTTATACCGGCCCACTACCATCAATGACATGTATTGTGCTACCTACCTGCTACTACCGGCCCACTACCATCAATGACATATAGTGTGCTACCTACCTGCTACTACCGGCCCACTACCATCAATGACATATATTGTGCTACCTACCTGCTACTACCGGCCCATTGCCATCAATGGCATCTATTGTGCTACCTACCTGCAACTACCGGCCCACTACCATCAATGACATGTATTGTGCTACCTACCTGCTACTACCGGCCCAATACCATCAATGGCATATATTGTGCTACCTACCTGCTACTACCGGCCCACTACCATCAATGACATATATTGTGCTACCTACCTGCTACTACCGGCCCACTACCATCAATGACATATATTGTGCTACCTACCTGCTACTACCGGCCCACTACCATCAATGACATCTATTGTGCTACCTACCTGCTTATACCGGCCCACTACCATCATTGACATGTATTGTGCTACCTACCTGCTACTACCGGCCCACTACCATCAATGACATATATTGTGCTACCTACCTGCTACTACCGGCCCACTAACATCAATGACATATAGTGTGCTACCTACCTGCTACTACCGGCCCATTGCCATCAATGGCATCTATTGTGCTACCTACCTGCTACTACCGGCCCACTACCATCAATGGCATATATTGTGCTACCTACCTGCTACTACCGGCCCACTACCATCAATGACATATATTGTGCTACCTACCTGCCCACTACCGACCCATTACCATCAATGGCATATATTGTGCTACCTACCTGCTACTACCGGTCCACTACCATCAATGACATATAGTGTGCTACCTATCTGCTACTACCGGCCCTCTACCATCAATGGCATATAGTGTGCTACCTACCTGCTACTACCGGCCCACTACCATCAATGGCATATATTGTGCTACCTACCTGCTACTACAGGCCCACTACCATCAATGACATGTATTGTGCTACCTACCTGCTACTACAGGCCCAATGCCATCAATGGCATCTATTGTGCTACCTACCTGCTACTACCGGCCCACTACCATCAATGGCATATATTGTGCTACCTACCTGCTACTACGGGCCCACTACCATCAATGACATGTATTGTGCTACCTACCTGCCCACTACCGACCCATTACCATCAATGCCATATATTGTGCTACCTACCTGCTACTACCGGCCCACTACCATCAATGACATGTATTGTGCTACCTACCTTCTACTACCGGCCCAATGCCATCAATGGCATCAATTGTGCTACCTACCTGCAACTACCGGCCCACTACCATCAATGGCATATATTGTGCTACCTACCTGCTACTACCGGCCCACTACCATCAATGACATATATTGTGCTACCTACCTGCTACTACCGGCCCATTACCATCAATGGCATATATTGTGCTACCTACCTGCTACTACCGGCCCACTACCATCAATGACATATATTGTGCTACCTACCTGCTACTACCGGCCCCTACCATCAATGGCATATATTGTGCTACCTACCTGCTACTACCGGCCCACTACCATCAATGGCATATATTGTGCTACCTACCTGCTACTACCGGCCCACTACCATCAATGACATATATTGTGCTACCTACCTGCTACTACCGGCCCACTACCATCAATGACATATATTGTGCTACCTACCTGCTACTACCGGCCCACTACCATCAATGACATATATTGTGCTACCTACCTGCTACTACCGGCCCACTACCATCAATGACATATATTGTGCTACCTACCTGCTACTACCGGCCCACTACCATCAATGACATATATTGTGCTACCTACCTGCTACTACCGGCCCACTACCATCAATGACATATATTGTGCTACCTACCTGCTACTACCGGCCCACTACCATCAATGACATATATTGTGCTACCTACCTGCTACTACCGGCCCACTACCATCAATGACATATATTGTGCTACCTACCTGCTACTACCGGCCCACTACCATCAATGGCATATATTGTGCTACCTACCTGCTACTACCGGCCCACTACCATCAATGACATATATTGTGCTACCTACCTGCTACTACCGGCCCACTACCATCAATGACATATATTGTGCTACCTACCTGCTACTACCGGCCCACTACCATCAATGGCATATATTGTGCTACCTACCTGCTACTACCGGCCCACTACCATCAATGACATATATTGTGCTACCTACCTGCTACTACCGGCCCACTACCATCAATGGCATATATTGTGCTACCTACCTGCTACTACCGGCCCACTACCATCAATGACATATATTGTGCTACCTACCTGCTACTACCGGCCCACTACCATCAATGGCATATATTGTGCTACCTACCTGCTACTACCGGCCCACTACCATCAATGACATATATTGTGCTACCTACCTGCTACTACCGGCCCACTACCATCAATGTCATATATTGTGCTACCTACCTGCTACTACCGGCCCACTGCCATCAATGACATATATTGTGCTACCTACCTGCTACTACCGGCCCACTACCATCAATGACATATATTGTGCTACCTACCTGCTACTACCGGCCCACTACCATCAATGACATATATTGTGCTACCTACCTGCTACTACCGGCCCACTACCATCAATGACATATATTGTGCTACCTACCTGCTACTACCGGCCCACTACCATCAATGACATATATTGTGCTACCTACCTGCTACTACCGGCCCACTACCATCAATGACATATATTGTGCTACCTACCTGCTACTACAGGCCCACTACCATCAATGACATATATTGTGCTACCTACCTGCTACTACCGGCCCACTACCATCAATGGCATATATTGTGCTACCTACCTGCTACTACCGGCCCACTACCATCAATGTCATATATTGTGCTACCTACCTGCTACTACCGGCCCACTACCATCAATGACATATATTGTGCTACCTACCTGCTACTACCGGCCCACTACCATCAATGACATATATTGTGCTACCTACCTGCTACTACCGGCCCACTACCATCAATGACATATATTGTGCTACCTACCTGCTACTACCGGCCCACTGCCATCAATGGCATATATTGTGCTACCTACCTGCTACTACCGGCCCACTACCATCAATGACATATATTGTGCTACCTACCTGCTACTACCGGCCCACTACCATCAATGGCATATATTGTGCTACCTACCTGCTACTACCGGCCCACTACCATCAATGGCATATATTGTGCTACCTACCTGCTACTACCGGCCCACTACCATCAATGACATATATTGTGCTACCTACCTGCTACTACCGGCCCACTACCATCAATGACATATATTGTGCTACCTACCTGCTACTACCGGCCCACTACCATCAATGACATATATTGTGCTACCTACCTGCTACTACCGGCCCACTACCATCAATGACATGTATTGTGCTACCTACCTGCTACTACCGGCCCACTACCATCAATGGCATATATTGTGCTACCTACCTGCTACTACCGGCCCACTACCATCAATGACATGTATTGTGCTACCTACCTGCTACTACCGGCCCACTACCATCAATGGCATATATTGTGCTACCTACCTGCTACTACCGGCCCACTACCATCAATGACATATATTGTGCTACCTATCTGCTACTACCGGCCCACTACCATCAATGGCATATATTGTGCTACCTACCTGCTACTACCGGCCCACTACCATCAATGACATATATTGTGCTACCTACCTGCTACTACCGGCCCACTACCATCAATGACATATATTGTGCTACCTACCTGCTACTACCGGCCCACTGCCATCAATGACATATATTGTGCTACCTACCTGCTACTACCGGCCCACTACCATCAATGACATATATTGTGCTACCTACCTGCTACTACCGGTCCACTACCATCAATGACATATATTGTGCTACCTACCTGCTACTACCGGCCCACTACCATCAATGACATATATTGTGCTACCTACCTGCTACTACCGGCCCACTACCATCAATGACATATATTGTGCTACCTACCTGCTACTACCGGCCCACTACCATCAATGGCATATATTGTGCTACCTACCTGCTACTACCGGCCCACTACCATCAATGACATATAGTGTGCTACCTACCTGCTACTACAGGCCCATTACCATCAATGTCATATATTGTGCTACCTACCTGCTACTACCGGCCCACTACCATCAATGGCATCTATTGTGCTACCTACCTGCTACTACCGGCCCACTACCATCAATGTCATATATTGTGCTACCTACCTGCTACTACCGGCCCACTACCATCAATGACATATATTGTGCTACCTACCTGCTACTACCGGCCCACTACCATCAATGACATATATTGTGCTACCTACCTGCTACTACCGGCCCACTACCATCAATGACATATATTGTGCTACCTACCTGCTACTACCGGCCCACTACCATCAATGACATATATTGTGCTACCTACCTGCTACTACCGGCCCACTACCATCAATGACATATATTGTGCTACCTACCTGCTACTACCGGCCCACTACCATCAATGACATATATTGTGCTACCTACCTGCTACTACCGGCCCACTACCATCAATGGCATATATTGTGCTACCTACCTGCTACTACCGGCCCACTACCATCAATGACATATATTGTGCTACCTACCTGCTACTACCGGCCCACTACCATCAATGACATATATTGTGCTACCTACCTGCTACTACCGGCCCACTACCATCAATGACATATATTGTGCTACCTACCTGCTACTACCGGCCCACTACCATCAATGACATATATTGTGCTACCTACCTGCTACTACCGGCCCACTACCATCAATGATATTGTGCTACCTACCTGCTACTACCGGCCCACTACCATCAATGCATATATTGTGCTACCTACCTGCTACTACCGGCCCACTACCATCAATGACATATATTGTGCTACCTACCTGCTACTACCGGCCCACTACCATCAATGGCATATATTGTGCTACCTACCTGCTACTACCGGCCCACTACCATCAATGACATATATTGTGCTACCTACCTGCTACTACCGGCCCACTACCATCAATGACATATATTGTGCTACCTACCTGCTACTACCGGCCCACTACCATCAATGACATATATTGTGCTACCTACCTGCTACTACCGGCCCACTACCATCAATGACATATATTGTGCTACCTACCTGCTACTACCGGCCCATTACCATCAATGGCATATATTGTGCTACCTACCTGCTACTACCGGCCCACTACCATCAATGACATATATTGTGCTACCTACCTGCTACTACCGGCCCACTACCATCAATGGCATATATTGTGCTACCTACCTGCTACTACCGGCCCACTACCATCAATGGCATATATTGTGCTACCTACCTGCTACTACAGGCCCACTACCATCAATGTCATATATTGTGCTACCTACCTGCTACTACCGGCCCACTGCCATCAATGACATATATTGTGCTACCTACCTGCTACTACCGGCCCACTACCATCAATGACATATATTGTGCTACCTACCTGCTACTACCGGCCCACTACCATCAATGACATATATTGTGCTACCTACCTGCTACTACCGGCCCACTACCATCAATGACATATATTGTGCTACCTACCTGCTACTACCGGCCCACTACCATCAATGGCATATATTGTGCTACCTACCTGCTACTACCGGCCCACTACCATCAATGACATATATTGTGCTACCTACCTGCTACTACCGGCCCACTACCATCAATGACATATATTGTGCTACCTACCTGCTACTACCGGCCCACTACCATCAATGGCATATATTGTGCTACCTACCTGCTACTACCGGCCCACTACCATCAATGTCATATATTGTGCTACCTACCTGCTACTACCGGCCCACTACCATCAATGACATATATTGTGCTACCTACCTGCTACTACCGGCCCACTACCATCAATGACATATATTGTGCTACCTACCTGCTACTACCGGCCCACTACCATCAATGACATCTATTGTGCTACCTACCTGCTACTACCGGCCCACTACCATCAATGACATGTATTGTGCTACCTACCTGCTACTACCGGCCCACTACCATCAATGACATATATTGTGCTACCTACCTGCTACTACCGGCCCACTACCATCAATGACATATAGTGTGCTACCTACCTGCTACTACCGGCCCACTGCCATCAATGGCATCTATTGTGCTACCTACCTGCTACTACCGGCCCACTACCATCAATGACATATATTGTGCTCCTACCTGCTACTACCGGCCCACTACCATCAATGGCATATATTGTGCTACCTACCTGCTACTACCGGCCCACTACCATCAATGACATATATTGTGCTACCTACCTGCTACTACCGGCCCACTACCATCAATGGCATATATTGTGCTACCTACCTGCTACTACCGGCCCACTACCATCAATGACATATATTGTGCTACCTACCTGCTACTACCGGCCCACTACCATCAATGCATATATTGTGCTACCTACCTGCTACTACCGGCCACTACCATCAATGACATGTATTGTGCTACCTACCTGCTACTACCGGCCCACTACCATCAATGTCATATATTGTGCTACCTACCTGCTACTACCGGCCCACTACCATCAATGGCATATATTGTGCTACCTACCTGCTACTACCGGCCCACTACCATCAATGGCATATATTGTGCTACCTACCTGCTACTACAGGCCCACTACCATCAATGTCATATATTGTGTTACCTACCTGCTACTACCGGCCCACTGCCATCAATGACATGTATTGTGCTACCTACCTGCTACTACCGGCCCACTACCATCAATGACATATATTGTGCTACCTACCTGCTACTACCGGCCCACTACCATCAATGACATATATTGTGCTACCTACCTGCTACTACCGGCCCACTACCATCAATGACATATATTGTGCTACCTACCTGCTACTACAGGCCCACTACCATCAATGTCATATATTGTGCTACCTACCTGCTACTACCGGCCCACTACCATCAATGACATATATTGTGCTACCTACCTGCTACTACCGGCCCACTACCATCAATGGCATATATTGTGCTACCTACCTGCTACTACCGGCTCACTACCATCAATGACATGTATTGTGCTACCTACCTGCTACTACCGGCCCACTACCATCAATGTCATATATTGTGCTACCTACCTGCTACTACCGGCCCACTACCATCAATGGCATATATTGTGCTACCTACCTGCTACTACCGGCCCACTACCATCAATGGCATATATTGTGCTACCTACCTGCTACTACCGGCCCACTACCATCAATGTCATATATTGTGCTACCTACCTGCTACTACCGGCCCACTGCCATCAATGACATATATTGTGCTACCTACCTGCTACTACCGGCCCACTACCATCAATGACATATATTGTGTTACCTACCTGCTACTACCGGTCCACTACCATCAATAAAATGTATAGTGCTACCTACCTGCTACTACCGGTCCACTACCATCAATGACATGTATTGTGCTACCTACCTGCTACTACCGACCCACTACCATCAATGACATATATTGTGCTACCTATTTGCTACTACCGGCCCACTACCATAAATGGCATATATTGTGCTACCTACCTGCTACTACCGGGCCACTACCATGAATGACATATAGTGTGCTACCTACCTGCTACTACAGGCCAATTGCCATCAATGTCATGTATTGTGCTACATACCTGCTACTACCGGCTCACTACCATCAATGTCATCTATTGTGCTACCTACCTGCTACTACCGGCCCATTACCATCAATGTCATCTATTGTGCTACCTACCTGCTACTACCGGCCCATTACCATCAATGTCATCTATTGTGCTACCTACCTGCTACTACCGGCTCACTGCCACCAATGACATGTATTGTGCTACCTACCTGCTACTACCGGCCCACTACCATCAATAGCATCTATTGTGCTACCTACCTGCTACTACCGGCTCACTACCATCAATGACATATATTGTGCTACCTACCTGCTACTACCGGCTCACTACCATCAATGACATATATTATGCTACCTACCTGTTACTACCGGCCCACTACCATCAATGACATATATTGTGCTACCTACCTGCTACTACCGGCCCACTACCATCAATGACATCTATTGTGCTACCTAGCTGCTACTACCGGCCCACTACCATCAATGACATATATTGTGCTACCTACCTGCTACTACCGGCCCACTACCATCAATGACATATAGTGTGCTACCTACCTGCTACTACCGGCCCATTGCCATCAATGGCATCTATTGTGCTACCTACCTGCAACTACCGGCCCAATACCATCAATGACATGTATTGTGCTACCTACCTGCTACTACCGGCCCACTACCATCAATGGCATATATTGTGCTACCTACCTGGTACTACCGGCCCACTACCATCAATGACATATATTGTGCTACCTACCTGCTACTACCGGCCCACTACCATCAATGGCATATACTGTGCTACCTACCTGCTACTACAGGCCCAATACTATCAATGTCATATATTGTGCAACCTACCTGCTACTACAGGCCCAATACTATCAATGTCATATATTGTGCAACCTACCTGCTATTACCGGCCCACTGCCATCAATGGCATGTATTGTGCTACCTACCTGCTACTACCGGCCCATTACCATCAATGGCATATATTGTGCTACCTACCTGCTACTACCGGCCCACTACCATCAATGACATATATTGTGCTACCTACCTGCTACTACAGGCCCACTACCATCAATGACATGTATTGTGCTACATACATGCTACTACCGGCCCACTACTATCAGTGACATATATTGTGCTACCTACCTGCTACTACCGGCCCACTACCATCAATAACATATAGTGTACTACCTACCTGCTACTACCGGCCCATTTCCATCAATGACATCTATTGTGCTACCTATCTGCTACTACCGGCCCACTACCATCAATGACATATATTGTGCTACCTACATGCTACTAACGGCCCACTACCATCAATGTCATATATTGTGCTACCTACCTGCTACTACAGGCCCACTACCATCAATGACATGTATTGTGCTACCTACCTGCTACTACCGGCCCACTACCATCAATATCATATAGTGTGCTACCTACCTGCTACTACCGGCCCATTGCCATCAATGGCATCTATTGTGCTACCTATCTGCTACTACCGGCCCACTACCATCAATGACATATATTGTGCTACCTACCTGCTACTACCGGCCCACTACCATCAATGGCATAAATTTATGCTACCTACCTGCTACTACCGGCCCACTACCATCAATGACATGTATTGTGCTACCTACCTGCTACTACCGGCCCATTACCATCAATGTCATATATTGTGCTACCTACCTGCTACTACCGGCCCACTACCATCAATGACATGTATTGTGCTACCTACCTGCTACTACCGGCCCACTACCATCAATGACATATATTGTGCTACCTACCTGCTACTACCGGCCCACTACCATCAATGACATATATTGTGCTACCTACCTGCTACTACTGGCCTACTACCATCAATGACATATATTGTGCTACCTACCTGCTACTACCGGCCCACTACCATCAATGACATATATTGTGCTACCTACCTGCTACTACCGGCCCACTGCCATCAATGACATATAGTGTGCTACCTACCTGCTACTACCGGCCCACTACCATCAGTGTCATATATTGTGCTACCTACCTGCTACTACCGGCCCATTACCATCAATGGCATATATTGTGCTACCTACCTGCTACTACCGGCCCACTACCATCAATGACATGTATTGTGCTACCTACCTGCTACTACCGGCCCAATGCCATCAATGACATCTATTGTGCTACCTACCTGCAACTACCGGCCCACTACCATCAATGGCATATATTGTGCTACCTACCTGCTACTACCGGCCCACTACCATCAATGACATGTATTGTGCTACCTACCTGCCACTACCGACCCATTACCATCAATGGCATATATTGTGCTACCTACCTGCTACTACCGGCCCACTACCATCAATGACATGTATTGTGCTACCTACCTGCTACTACCGGTCCAATGCCATCAATGGCATCAATTGTGCTACCTACCTGCTACTACCGGCCCACTACCATCAATGGCATATATTGTGCTACCTACCTGCTACTACCGGCCCACTACCATCAATGACATATATTGTGCTACCTACCTGCCACTACCGGCCCATTACCATCAATGGCATATATTGTGCTACCTACCTGCTACTACCGGCCCACTACCATCAATGACATATAGTGTGCTACCTATCTGCTACTACCGGCCCACTACCATCAATGGCATATAGTGTGCTACCTACCTGCTACTACCGGCCCACTACCATCAATGGCATATATTGTGCTACCTACCTGCTACTACCGGCCCACTACCATCAATGTCATATATTGTGCTACCTACCTGCTACTACCGGCCCACTGCCATCAATGACATGTATTGTGCTACCTACCTGCTACTACCGGCCCACTACCATCAATGACATATATTGTGCTACCTACCTGCTACTACCGGCCCACTACCATCAATGACATATATTGTGCTACCTACCTGCTACTACCGGCCCACTACCATCAATGACATGTATTGTGCTACCTACCTGCCACTACCGACCCATTACCATCAATGGCATATATTGTGCTACCTACCAGCTACTACCGGCCCACTACCATCAATGACATATATTGTGCTACCTATCTGCTACTACCGGCCCACTATCATCAATGGCATCTATTGTGCTACCTACCTGCTACTACCGGCCCACTACCATCAATGTCATATATTGTGCTACCTACCTGCTACTACCGGCCCACTACCATCAATGACATATATTGTGCTACCTACCTGCTACTACCGGCCCACTACCATCAATGACATGTATTGTGCTACCTACCTGCTACTACCGGCCCACTAACATCAATGACATATAGTGTGCTACCTACCTGCTACTACCGGCCCATTGCCATCAATGGCATCTATTGTGCTACCTACCTGCTACTACCGGCCCACTACCATCAATGACATGTATTGTGCTACCTACCTGCCACTACCGGCCCACTACCATCAATGGCATATATTGTGCTACCTACCTGGTACTACCGGCCCACTACCATCAATGGCATATAGTGTGCTACCTACCTGCTACTACCGGCCCACTACCATCAATGGCATATACTGTGCTACCTACCTGCTACTACAGGCCCACTACCATCAATGTCATATATTGTGCTACCTACCTGCTACTACCGGCCCACTGCCATCAATGACATGTATTGTGCTACCTACCTGCTACTACCGGCTCATTACCATCAATGGCATATATTGTGCTACCTACCTGCTACTACCGGCCCACTACCATCAATGACATATATTGTGCTACCTACCTGCTACTACAGGCCCAATACCATCAATGACATGTAGTGTGCTACCTACCTGCTACTACAGGCCCACTACCATCAATGTCATATATTGTGCTACCTACCTGCTACTACCGGCCCACTGCCATCAATGACATGTATTGTGCTACTTACCTGCTACTACCGGCCCACTACCATCAATGACATATATTGTGCTACCTACCTGCTACTACCGGCCCACTACCATCAATGACATGTATTGTGCTACCTACCTGCTACTACCGGCCCACTACCATCAATGACATATAGTGTGCTACCTACCTGCTACTACTGGCCCACTACCATCAATGGCATATATTGTGCTACCTACCTGCTACTACCGGCCCACTACCATCAATGGCATCTATTGTGCTACCTACCTGCTACTACCGGCCCACTACCATCAATGTCATATATTGTGCTACCTACCTGCTACTACCGGCCCACTACCATCAATGACATATATGTGCTACCTACCTGCTACTACCGGCCCACTACCATCAATGACATATATTGTGCTACCTACCTGCTACTACCGGCCCACTACCATCAATGACATATATTGTGCTACCTACCTGCTACTACCGGCCCACTACCATCAATGACATATATTGTGCTACCTACCTGCTACTACCGGCCCACTACCATCAATGGCATATATTGTGCTACCTACCTGCTACTACCGGCCCACTACCATCAATGGCATATATTGTGCTACCTACCTGCTACTACCGGCCCACTACCATCAATGACATATATTGTGCTACCTACCTGCTACTACCGGCCCACTACCATCAATGGCATATATTGTGCTACCTACCTGCTACTACCGGCCCACTACCATCAATGACATATATTGTGCTACCTACCTGCTACTACCGGCCCACTACCATCAATGGCATATATTGTGCTACCTACCTGCTACTACCGGCCCACTACCATCAATGACATATATTGTGCTACCTACCTGCTACTACCGGCCCACTACCATCAATGACATATATTGTGCTACCTACCTGCTACTACCGGCCCACTACCATCAATGACATATATTGTGCTACCTACCTGCTACTACCGGCCCACTACCATCAATGACATATATTGTGCTACCTACCTGCTACTACCGGCCCACTACCATCAATGACATATATTGTGCTACCTACCTGCTACTACCGGCCCACTACCATCAATGACATGTATTGTGCTACCTACCTGCTACTACCGGCCCACTACCATCAATGGCATATATTGTGCTACCTACCTGCTACTACCGGCCCACTACCATCAATGGCATATATTGTGCTACCTACCTGCTACTACCGGCCCACTACCATCAATGGCATATATTGTGCTACCTACCTGCTACTACCGGCCCACTACCATCAATGACATATATTGTGCTACCTACCTGCTACTACCGGCCCACTACCATCAATGACATATATTGTGCTACCTACCTGCTACTACCGGCCCACTACCATCAATGACATATATTGTGCTACCTACCTGCTACTACCGGCCCACTACCATCAATGACATCTATTGTGCTACCTACCTGCTACTACCGGCCCACTACCATCAATGACATATATTGTGCTACCTACCTGCTACTACCGGCCCACTACCATCAATGACATATATTGTGCTACCTACCTGCTACTACCGGCCCACTACCATCAATGACATATATTGTGCTACCTACCTGCTACTACCGGCCCATTGCCATCAATGGCATCTATTGTGCTACCTACCTGCTACTACCGGCCCACTACCATCAATGACATATATTGTGCTACCTACCTGCTACTACCGGCCCACTACCATCAATGACATATATTGTGCTACCTACCTGCTACTACCGGCCCACTACCATCAATGGCATATATTGTGCTACCTACCTGCTACTACCGGCCCACTACCATCAATGGCATATATTGTGCTACCTACCTGCTACTACCGGCCCACTACCATCAATGGCATATATTGTGCTACCTACCTGCTACTACCGGCCCACTACCATCAATGACATATATTGTGCTACCTACCTGCTACTACCGGCCCACTACCATCAATGGCATATATTGTGCTACCTACCTGCTACTACCGGCCCACTACCATCAATGGCATATATTGTGCTACCTACCTGCTACTACCGGCCCACTACCATCAATGACATATATTGTGCTACCTACCTGCTACTACCGGCCCACTACCATCAATGGCATATATTGTGCTACCTACCTGCTACTACCGGCCCATTACCATCAATGGCATCTATTGTGCTACCTACCTGCTACTACCGGCCCACTACCATCAATGACATATATTGTGCTACCTACCTGCTACTACCGGCCCACTACCATCAATGACATATATTGTGCTACCTACCTGCTACTACCGGCCCACTACCATCAATGACATATATTGTGCTACCTACCTGCTACTACCGGCCCACTACCATCAATGACATATATTGTGCTACCTACCTGCTACTACCGGCCCACTACCATCAATGACATATATTGTGCTACCTACCTGCTACTACCGGCCCACTACCATCAATGGCATATATTGTGCTACCTACCTGCTACTACCGGCCCACTACCATCAATGACATATATTGTGCTACCTACCTGCTACTACCGGCCCACTACCATCAATGACATATATTGTGCTACCTACCTGCTACTACCGGCCCACTACCATCAATGGCATATATTGTGCTACCTACCTGCTACTACCGGCCCACTACCATCAATGACATATATTGTGCTACCTACCTGCTACTACCGGCCCACTACCATCAATGTCATATATTGTGCTACCTACCTGCTACTACCGGCCCACTACCATCAATGACATATATTGTGCTACCTACCTGCTACTAC
>CM026388.1:53329646-53349608 GCA_014843695.1 Archivesica marissinica | reverse complement strand
ACAACACAATGTATGCCATTGATGGTAGTGGGCCGGTAGTAGCAGGTAGGTAGCACAATATATGTCATTGGTGGTAGTGGGCCGGTAGTAGCAGGTAGGTAGCACAATATATGTCATTGGTGGTAGTAGGCCGGTAGTAGCAGGTAGGTAGCACAATATATGCCATTGATGGTAGTGGGCCGGTAGTAGCAGGTAGGTAGCACAATATATGTCATTGATGGTAGTGGGCCGGTAGTAGCAGGTAGGTAGCACAATATATGTCATTGATGGTAGTGGGCCGGTAGTAGCAGGTAGGTAGCACAATATATGATATTGATGGTAGTGGGCCGGTAGTAGCAGGTAGGTAGCACAATATATGTCATTGGTGGTAGTGGGCCGGTAGTAGCAGGTAGGTAGCACAATATATGTCATTGATGGTAGTGGGCCGGTAGTAGCAGGTAGGTAGCACAATATATGTCATTGGTGGTAGTGGGCCGGTAATGCCATTGATGGCAGTGGGCCGGTAGTAGCAGGTAGGTAGCACAATATATGTCATTGATGGTAGTGGGCCGGTAGTAGCAGGTAGGTAGCACAATATATGTCATTGGTGGTAGTAGGCCGGTAGTAGCAGGTAGGTAGCACAATATATGCCATTGATGGTAGTGGACCGGTAGTAGCATGTAGGTAGCACAATATATGCCATTGATGGTAGTGGGCCGGTAGTAGCAGGTAGGTAGCACAATATATTTCATTGATGGTAGTGGGCCAGTAGTAGCAGGTATGTAGCACAATAGATGTCATTGATGGTAGTGGGCCGGTAGTAGCAGGTAGGTAGCACAATATATGTCATTGGTGGTAGTGGGCCGGTAGTAGCAGGTAGGTAGCACAATATATGTCATTGATGGTAGTGGGCCGGTAGTAGCAGGTAGGTAGCACAATATATGTCATTGGTGGTAGTGGGCCGGTAATGCCATTGATGGCAGTGGGCCGGTAGTAGCAGGTAGGTAGCACAATATATGTCATTGGTGGTAGTGGGCCGGTAGTAGCAGGTAGGTAGCACAATATATGTCATTGGTGGTAGTGGGCCGGTAGTAGCAGGTAGGTAGCACAATATATGACATTGATGGTAGTGGGCCGGTAGTAGCAGGTAGGTAGCACAATATATGTCATTGATGGTAGTGGGCCGGTTTGTAGCAGGTAGGTAGCACAATATATGCTATTGATGGCAGTGGACCGGTAGTAGCAGGTAGGTAGCACAATATATATCATTGATGGCAGTGGGCCGGTAGTAGCATGTAGGTATCACAATAGATGTCATTGATGGTAGTGGGCCGGTAGTAGCAGGTAGGTAGCACAATATATGTCATTGATGGTAGTGGGCCGGTAGTAGCAGGTAGGTAGCACAATATATGTCATTGATGGTAGTGGGCCGGTAGTAGCAGGTAGCTTGCACAATATATGCCATTGATGGTAGTGGGCCGGTAGTAGCAGGTAGGTATCACAATATATGCCATTGATGGCAGTGCGCCGGTAGAAGCAGGTAGGTAGCACAATATATGCCATTGATGGTAGTGGGCCGGTAGTAGCAGGTAGGTAGCACAATATATGTCATTGATGGTAGTGGGCCGGTAGTAGCAGGTAGGTAGCACAATATATGACATTGATGGTAGTGGGCCGGTAGTAGCAGGTAGGTAGCACAATATATGTCATTGATGGTAGTGGGCCGGTAGTAGCAGGTAGGTAGCACAATATATGTCATTGATGGTAGTGGGCCGGTAGTAGCAGGTAGGTAGCACAATATATGTCATTGATGGTAGTGGGCCGGTAGTAGCAGGTAGGTAGCACAATATATGCCATTGATGGTAGTGGGCCGGTAGTAGCAGGTAGGTAGCACAATATATGCCATTGATGGTAGTGGGCCGGTAGTAGCAGGTAGGTAGCACAATATATGCCATTGATGGTAGTGGGCCGGTAGTAGCAGGTAGGTAGCACAATATATGTCATTGATGGTAGTGGGCCGGTAGTAGCAGGTAGGTAGCACAATATATGTCATTGATGGTAGTGGGCCGGTAGTAGCAGGTAGGTAGCACAATATGTCATTGATGGTAGTGGGCCGGTAGTAGCAGGTAGGTAGCACAATATATGTCATTGATGGTAGTGGGCCGGTAGTAGCAGGTAGGTAGCACAATATATGTCATTGATGGTAGTGGGCCGGTAGTAGCAGGTAGGTAGCACAATATATGTCATTGATGGTAGTGGGCCGGTAGTAGCAGGTAGGTAGCACAATATATGTCATTGATGGTAGTGGGCCGGTAGTAGCAGGTAGGTAGCACAATATATGTCATTGATGGTAGTGGGCCGGTAGTAGCAGGTAGGTAGCACAATATATGTCATTGATGGTAGTGGGCCGGTAGTAGCAGGTAGGTAGCACAATATATGTCATTGATGGTAGTGGGCCGGTAGTAGCAGGTAGGTAGCACAATATATGTCATTGATGGTAGTGGGCCGGTAGTAGCAGGTAGGTAGCACAATATATGTCATTGATGGTAGTGGGCCGGTAGTAGCAGGTAGGTAGCACAATATATGTCATTGATGGTAGTGGGCCGGTAGTAGCAGGTAGGTAGCACAATATATGTCATTGATGGTAGTGGGCCGGTAGTAGCAGGTAGGTAGCACAATATATGTCATTGGTGGTAGTGGGCCGGTAATGCATTGATGGTAGTGGGCCGGTAGTAGCAGGTAGGTAGCACAATATATGTCATTGATGGTAGTGGGCCGGTAGTAGCAGGTAGGTAGCACAATATATGCCATTGATGGTAGTGGGCCGGTAGTAGCAGGTAGGTAGCACAATATATGTCATTGATGGTAGTGGGCCGGTAGTAGCAGGTAGGTAGCACAATATATGTCATTGATGGTAGTGGGCCGGTAGTAGCAGGTAGGTAGCACAATATATGTCATTGATGGTAGTGGGCCGGTAGTAGCAGGTAGGTAGCACAATATATGTCATTGATGGTAGTGGGCCGGTAGTAGCAGGTAGGTAGCACAATATATGTCATTGATGGTAGTGGGCCGGTAGTAGCAGGTAGGTAGCACAATATATGCCATTGATGGTAGTGGGCCGGTAGTAGCAGGTAGGTAGCACAATATATGTCATTGATGGTAGTGGGCCGGTAGTAGCAGGTAGGTAGCACAATATATGTCATTGATGGTAGTGGGCCGGTAGTAGCAGGTAGGTAGCACAATATATGCATTGATGGTAGTGGGCCGGTAGTAGCAGGTAGGTAGCACAATATATGTCATTGATGGTAGTGGGCCGGTAGTAGCAGGTAGGTAGCACAATATATGTCATTGATGGTAGTGGGCGGTAGTAAGCCATTGATGGTAGTGGGCCGGTAGTAGCAGGTAGGTAGCACAATATATGTCATTGATGGTAGTGGGCCGGTAGTAGCAGGTAGGTAGCACAATATATGTCATTGGTGGTAGTGGGCCGGTAGTAGCAGGTAGGTAGCACAATATATGTCATTGATGGTAGTGGACCGGTAGTAGCATGTAGGTAGCACAATATATGCCATTGATGGTAGTGGGCCGGTAGTAGCAGGTAGGTAGCACAATATATGTCATTGATGGTAGTGGGCCGGTAGTAGCAGGTATGTAGCACAATAGATGTCATTGATGGTAGTGGGCCGGTAGTAGCAGGTAGGTAGCACAATATATGTCATTGGTGGTAGTGGGCCGGTAGTAGCAGGTAGGTAGCACAATATATGTCATTGATGGTAGTGGGCCGGTAGTAGCAGGTAGGTAGCACAATATATGTCATTGGTGGTAGTGGGCCGGTAATGCCATTGATGGCAGTGGGCCGGTAGTAGCAGGTAGGTAGCACAATATATGTCATTGATGGTAGTGGGCCGGTAGTAGCAGGTAGGTAGCACAATATATGTCATTGGTGGTAGTGGGCCGGTAGTAGCAGGTAGGTAGCACAATATATGACATTGATGGTAGTGGGCCGGTAGTAGCAGGTAGGTAGCACAATATATGTCATTGATGGTAGTGGGCCGGTTTGTAGCAGGTAGGTAGCACAATATATGCTATTGATGGCAGTGGACCGGTAGTAGCAGGTAGGTAGCACAATAGATATCATTGATGGCAGTGGGCCGGTAGTAGCATGTAGGTATCACAATAGATGTCATTGATGGTAGTGGGCCGGTAGTAGCAGGTAGGTAGCACAATATATGTCATTGATGGTAGTGGGCCGGTAGTAGCAGGTAGGTAGCACAATATATGTCATTGATGGTAGTGGGCCGGTAGTAGCAGGTAGCTTGCACAATATATGCCATTGATGGTAGTGGGCCGGTAGTAGCAGGTAGGTATCACAATATATGCCATTGATGGCAGTGCGCCGGTAGAAGCAGGTAGGTAGCACAATATATGCCATTGCTGGTAGTGGGCCGGTAGTAGCAGGTAGGTAGCACAATATATGTCATTGATGGTAGTGGGCCGGTAGTAGCAGGTAGGTAGCACACTATATGACATTGATGATAGTGGGCCAGTAGTAGCAGGAAGGTAGCACAATATATGTCATTGATCGTAGTGGGCCGGTTTGTAGCAGGTAGGTAGCACAATATATGCCATTGATGGCAGTGGACCGGTAGTAGCAGGTAGGTAGCACAATAGATATCATTGATGGCAGTGGGCCGGTAGTAGCAGGTAGGTAGCACAATATATGCCATTGATGGTAGTGGACCGGTAGTAGCAGGTAGGTAGCACAATAGATATCATTGATGGCAGTGGGCCGGTAGTAGCAGGTAGGTAGCACAATATATGCCATTGATGGTAGTGGGCCTGTAGCAGCAGGTAGGTAGCACAATATATGCCATTGATGGTAGTGGGCCTGTAGCAGCAGGTAGGTAGCGCAATATATGACATTGATGGTAGTGGGCCGGTAGTAGCAGGTAGGTAGCACAATATATGTCATTGATGGTAGTGGGCCGGTAGTAGCAGGTAGGTAGCACAATATATGACATTGATGGTAGTGGGCCGGTAGTAGCAGGTAGGTAGCACAATATATGTCATTGATGGTAGTGGGCCGGTAGTAGCAGGTAGGTAGCACAATAGATGTCATTGATGGTAGTGGGCCGGTAGTAGCAGGTAGGTAGCACAATATATGTCATTGATGGTAGTGGGCCGGTAGTAGCAGGTAGGTAGCACAATATATGCCATTGATGGTAGTGGGCCGGTAGTAGCAGGTAGGTAGCACAATATATGTCATTGATGGTAGTGGGCCGGTAGTAGCAGGTAGGTAGCACAATATATGTCATTGATGGTAGTGGCCGGTAGTAGCAGGTAGGTAGCACAATATATGCCATTGATGGTAGTGGGCCGGTAGTAGCAGGTAGGTAGCACAATATATGTCATTGATGGTAGTGGGCCGGTAGTAGCAGGTAGGTAGCACAATATATGTCATTGATGGTAGTGGGCCGGTAGTAGCAGGTAGGTAGCACAATATATGTCATTGATGGTAGTGGGCCGGTAGTAGCAGGTAGGTAGCACAATATATGTCATTGGTGGTAGTGGGCCGGTAGTAGCAGGTAGGTAGCACAATATATGTCATTGATGGTAGTGGGCCGGTAGTAGCAGGTAGGTAGCACAATATATGTCATTGGTGGTAGTGGGCCGGTAGTAGCAGGTAGGTAGCACAATATATGTCATTGATGGTAGTGGGCCGGTAGTAGCAGGTAGGTAGCACAATATATGTCATTGATGGTAGTGGGCCGGTAGTAGCAGGTAGGTAGCACAATATATGTCATTGATGGTAGTGGGCCGGTAGTAGCAGGTAGGTAGCACAATATATGTCATTGATGGTAGTGGGCCGGTAGTAGCAGGTAGGTAGCACAATATATGCCATTGATGGTAGTGGGCCGGTAGTAGCAGGTAGGTAGCACAATATATGTCATTGATGGTAGTGGGCCGGTAGTAGCAGGTAGGTAGCACAATATATGTCATTGATGGTAGTGGGCCGGTAGTAGCAGGTAGGTAGCACAATATATGTCATTGATGGTAGTGGGCCGGTAGTAGCAGGTAGGTAGCACAATATATGTCATTGATGGTAGTGGGCCGGTAGTAGCAGGTAGGTAGCACAATATATGTCATTGATGGTAGTGGGCCGGTAGTAGCAGGTAGGTAGCACAATATATGTCATTGATGGTAGTGGGCCGGTAGTAGCAGGTAGGTAGCACAATATATGTCATTGATGGTAGTGGGCCGGTAGTAGCAGGTAGGTAGCACAATATATGTCATTGATGGTAGTGGGCCGGTAGTAGCAGGTAGGTAGCACAATATATGTCATTGATGGTAGTGGGCCGGTAGTAGCAGGTAGGTAGCACAATATATGCCATTGATGGTAGTGGGCCGGTAGTAGCAGGTAGGTAGCACAATATATGTCATTGATGGTAGTGGGCCGGTAGTAGCAGGTAGGTAGCACAATATATGTCATTGATGGTAGTGGGCCGGTAGTAGCAGGTAGGTAGCACAATATATGTCATTGATGGTAGTGGGCCGGTAGTAGCAGGTAGGTAGCACAATATATGTCATTGATGGTAGTGGGCCGGTAGTAGCAGGTAGGTAGCACAATATATTCATTGATGGCAGTGGGCCGGTAGTAGCAGGTAGGTAGCACAATATATGTCATTGATGGTAGTGGGCCGGTAGTAGCAGGTAGGTAGCACAATATATGTCATTGATGGTAGTGGGCCGGTAGTAGCAGGTAGGTAGCACAATATATGTCATTGATGGTAGTGGGCCGGTAGTAGCAGGTAGGTAGCACAATATATGTCATTGATGGTAGTGGGCCGGTAGTAGCAGGTAGGTAGCACAATATATGTCATTGGTGGTAGTGGGCCGGTAGTAGCAGGTAGGTAGCACAATATATGTCATTGATGGTAGTGGGCCGGTAGTAGCAGGTAGGTAGCACAATATATGTCATTGGTGGTAGTGGGCCGGTAGTAGCAGGTAGGTAGCACAATATATGTCATTGGTGGTAGTGGGCCGGTAGTAGCAGGTAGGTAGCACAATATATGTCATTGGTGGTAGTGGGCCGGTAGTAGCAGGTAGGTAGCACAATATATGTCATTGGTGGTAGTGGGCCGGTAGTAGCAGGTAGGTAGCACAATATATGTCATTGGTGGCAGTGGGCCGGTAGTAGCAGGTAGGTAGCACAATATATGTCATTGGTGGCAGTGCGCCGGTAGTAGCAGGTAGGTAGCACAATATATGTCATTGGTGGTAGTGGGCCGGTAGTAGCAGGTAGGTAGCACAATATATGTCATTGGTGGTAGTGGGCCGGTAGTAGCAGGTAGGTAGCACAATATATGTCATTGGTGGTAGTGGGCCGGTAGGTAGCACAATATATGCCATTGATGGCAGTGGGCCGGTAGTAGCAGGTAGGTAGCACAATAGATGTCATTGCTGGCATTGGACCGGTAGTAGCAGGTAGGTAGCACAATATATGCCATTGATGGCAGTGGGCCGGTAGTAGCAGTCAATTCCATTGAGAGTTTTTATACGGCAATCGCAGATTTTGCTAATTTACACATGCAAGTACTTCATGAGAATAATATAGTGCTCACAAGAACATGTGCACGAAAATCACAAATACAATATATGTGCACACTAAGCCAATATGCATTATGCAACACTTTAATTTTAATTTTATTAAAGCTAAGTTACTGTATTGCCGACCAGATTCAGAGAAGATACAGCATTGAACATGGATGAATCAGACAGAGTTTATCCGCACTTTCACATAACATGTCTCACCTCCTCCACGATAGCGATGCACATGTTAGATATATATATTGCTACTATCTGGTGATGTAGCAGGAAACACAGGTCCTGTTTAAAGTTTCAACATTACAAACAGGCTTTAACAACTTCTATTAATCACTCTCGTTGGCTGGGATGAAAGTGTGGGAGGTAATCGGAGTACCCGGAGAAAACCCATCTGTCCGATTTGGCAACAACTGTGCCATCTCACGTACTTCTCTGTCCGAGGATCGAACACGGGTCGCATTGGTGAGAAGCGAGCTAATAGTAGTATATTGTCTTATATCTCATATCACGTGTTGTCACATCCTGAATTTTAAATCACTATAACTTAAAATTATTCATGGTATTGACCAGAATCACATTCATTGGTAGAACTTGGAATCCTACATGGTTATCCCTTTCCCCATTAGAAGCGCCTCTTGACGCCAATGCCTATTGACATAGATTGACACATTAACAAGCTATAATAACGATCGAACCAACGTCGTGTATACAACACTTAATAATTCATAGTAACCTCTATGAAGGTTGAGTAGGCAAGTTCACAGTTTATCCATTGTGTACGATTGGTAAATTACAGCCAAATGTATGAAATAAAACTACATCTCTATGGGGGAAAGGGTTAATGTATCTTTCAGGTGTACGTGTCAAGTAACGAAATACAAAGAAACGATAAGCCGATAACTGAAGACCACATTGTAAAAAAAATAAAAGCACATATAGAACAACAGTATGAAGAAACTAAAGACAAAAATGAAGAGATGACTGGTCTGATCAACAGCTACTGTTGGTTGATGATGTCTCCACTTGCAGGACCACCTGATCTACAGCTACTGTTGGTTGATGATTCTCATGACTTGTCCCCACTCGCTGGACCATCTGGTCTACAGCTATTGTTGGCTGATGATGTCCCCACTCGCTGGACCATCTGATCTACAGCTACTGTTGGTTGATGATTCTCATGACTTGTCCCCACTCGCTGGACCATCTGGTCTACAGCTACTGTTGGCTGATGATGTCCCCACTCGCTGGACCATCTGATCTACAGCTACTGTTGGTTGATGATTCTCATGACTTGTCCCCACTCGCTGGACCATCTTGTCTACATCTACTGTTGGTTGATGATTTGTGTCCCCACTCGCTGGACCATCTTGTCTACATCTACTGTTGGTTGATGATGTCCCCACTCTCTGGACCATCTGGTCTGCAGCTACTGTTGGTTGATGATTCTAATGACTTGTCCCCACTCGCTGGACAATCTGGGTCTACAGCTACTGTTGGTTGATGATTTCCCCACTCGCTGGACCATCTGGTCTACAGCTACTGTTGGTTGATGATTTTCATGACGTGTCCCCACTCGCTGGACCATCTGGTCTACAGCTACTGTTGGTTGATGATTTCCCCACTCGCTGGACCATCTGATCTACAGCTACTGTTGGTTGATGATGTCACCACTCGCTGGACCATCTGGTCTACAGCTACTGTTGGTCGATGATTTCCGCACTCACTGGACCATCTGATCTACAGCTACTGTTGGTCGATGATGTCCCCACTCGCTGGACCATCTGATCTACAGCTACAGTTGGTTGATGATGTCCCCACTCGCTGGACCATCTTGTCTACAGCTACTGTTGGTTGATGATGTCCCCACTCGCTGGACCATCTTGTCTACAGCTACTGTTGGTTGATGTTGTCCCCACTCGCTGGACCATCTGATCTACAGCTACTGTTGGTTGATGATGTCACCACTCGCTGGACCATCTTGTCTACAGCTACTGTTGGTTGATGATGTCCCCACTCGCTGGACCATCTGATCTACAGCTACTGTTGGTTGATGATGTCACCACTCGCTGGAGCATCTGATCTACAGCTACTGTTGGTTGATGATGTCCCCACTCGCTGGACCATCTTGTCTACAGCTACTGTTGGTTGATGATGTCCCCACTCGCTGGACCATCTGATCTACAGCTACTGTTGGTTGATGCTTCTGATGACTTGTTTGATGACTTTACTGGTGATGATATACCTGAAGAAGGCTTGTGTTTGCGTGTGCCAACAAGTTTTACACAGGCTGCTCTAAGAGAAATAGGGAACGTTGAATTGGACACCTGTTAGGTTTTTGATGAATTTGCTTGCACATGTCACAAGACCATGTAGAAAGAACATATAACATTTGCTGAACAGTATGTATGTTCCATTAATGTCAAACATATAACACTTGATGAACAGTATGTATGTTCCATTAATGTCAAACATATAACACTTGATGAACAGTATGTATGTTCCATTAATGTCAAACATATAACACTTGATGAACAGTATGTATGTTCCATTAATGTCAAACATATAACACTTGATGAACAGTATGTATGTTCCATTAATGTCAAACATATAACATTTAATGAACAGTATGTATGTTCCATTAATGTCAAACATATAACACTTGATGAACAGTATGTATGTTCCATTAATGTCAAACATATAACACTTGATGAACAGTATGTATGTTCCATTAATGTCAAACATATAACATTTGATGAACAGTATGTATGTTCCATTAATGTCAAACATATAACATTTAATGAACAGTATGTATGTTCCATTAATGTCAAACATATAACACTTGATGAACAGTATGTATGATCCATTAATGTCAAACATATAACACTTGATGAACAGTATGTATGTTCCATTAATGTCAAACATATAACATTTAATGAACAGTATGTATGTTCCATTAATGTCAAACATATAACATTTGATGAACAGTATGTATGTTCCATTAATGTCAAACATATAACACTTGATGAACAGTATGTATGTTCCATTAATGTCAAACATATAACACTTGATGAACAGTATGTATGTTCCATTAATGTCAAACATATAACACTTGATGAACAGTATGTATGTTCCATTAATGTCAAACCCCTTGCGGGGACGTAGACATGTTTTCCTGGGCAAGCTTAGCCGACCTAAGTGGTTAACCAGTACTAAGCAATGTGTGTGTGAGGTGCCTTGCTCAATGACACTACATATGTGGCCTGACCGAGTATCGAACCCGGGACCATTCGATTCCAAATCCGACGCTCTACCACTGGACCATGGATGCCACACTGTATGAACTAATTTGAACACGTTATGTTTCTGTTGTTGGTGTCGTTGTTGTTGACATTTGTTATGTGTAAATGCCTACATGGACCATTACACAATTGATCGACCCCCCATCTGACCCTAATACAATTAACAGTCTTTCAGATGGGACGTTAGACCGAGGTCTCGTGTCGGTACTGTACACCGTGCACGTAAAAGAACCAGAGGAGACTCTGGAATGGGTCTCTGTCTGTATCATTGCACTATCCTCCAAAAATCAAAAATGACTAATCTCTTCGGGTGGCGTCGCTCATATGGGCAACCGGTAGCGACGATATATAAACGTAAAACACAAACACACAATTAATGTAATATTGATAACGTTACTAAATCTTACAAGACGAAGAAGAAGAAGAATCGTTTATTAAGACACACCTCGTGTATGTATGATATTGGTATATGTTTGTGCTTTTCCTAGCTGGGCGTCACAATCTTAATGCTAGAGCAACGTCCAACCAAGAAAAGCACACACATAATAGTTCCAATACTCAAAATATGAATCTATTTTAATAGCAATAGTATACATATTAATTATTATTAACCCTTAACCTGCTATTCGTGACTAAAATCACCCACACTAACGACTTATAGAGCGATATCAGGCGACACAGAACGTACCGCCTGATCAAGCTCTATACACCATCTGTTATTAAGCCTATTTATGCTTTTAACTACTCATACTTTTAACTTCTTTGTGGTTTTCACCCGCAGCATGTCTACATCCCCGCTAGGGGATTGAATTAGAGGGCGATATATTGATAGGTACCTAGCTCAATGACACTACATACGTGGCCCGACAAAGTATCGAACCCGGGACAGTTCAATTCCAAATCCGACGCTCTACAACATGACCACGGACGCCACATTGTATTAAAGACTCCGTATACGATCGAGTCCGTACGTTGTCGGTATATTATACTTTGTACGGTACGGTACGGAATAAATACATCCTAAGTACGACGAAAACAGCACAATATGTGTGTGTATATATAGCGGGAAGGACTACGTGAAATTAAACAAGCAGTGGCAAGACACTGTTTAGGGTGTTGGGGCATATAATATGATTATTTGCTTTCAAGTTGGGTAAATATTCCTCAAGACATAAAAAAGACAACACTACTAGGACAAAGTGTGCACGCCTGAGCGTTGTGGCGTAAAGACAGCTACGCCACTGACAAGCCAACACTGGGATATAGGAGGGGGAATTCAGATTTATAATATATATTTTTGAAACGTATGCATGTAACGTGTGTGTTTCCAGCTTGAATAGGTCTCCTGAGACACACCGAGGCAGTGTCTACCCACATAGAGTGACTGATAGTGAGGAACGAAATGTTGCCAGCCCGTTGATGCTTAACATCGAAATGAACACTTCACGGCGTATATACATGTAATTGCTTAAATTGGAATGGGGAACATTTTGATGAAAACAGCTGAGTACTTAATGTCTACATTTGGTTTCAACGGGGGCGTGCGTGGATATATACATTGTATGTGCAATTTTAAATATATGATTAGTTGCCATGTTTGTGGACGCTGTCAGTGATGTATGAGAGATATCTACATTTAATACACACTCAATACGATGTGTAAAGGAATGTATGACCACGCCAATCTTCTCACCAATGAAACCCGGGTTCGATCTTCGGACGGGAAAGTATGCGAGATGGTACGGTGGTCAGCATATCGGGCAGGTCGGTTTTCTCCTCCAGGTACCTCCCACAATAATAACCACATATACGCTTTCTCCTCGTACCTCCCACAATAATGTACACATATACGCTTTCTCCAGGTACCTCCCACAATAATGACCACATATACGCTTTCTCCAGGTACCTCTCACAATAATGACCACATATACGCTTTCTCCAGGTACCTCCCACAATAATGACCACATATACGCTTTCTCCAGGTACCTCCCACAATAATAACCACATATACGCTTTCTCCAGGTACCTTCCACAATAATGACCACATATACTCTTTCTCCAGGTACCTCCCACAATAATGACCACATATACGCTTTCTCCAGGTACCTTCCACAATAATGACCACATATACGCTTTCTCCAGGTACCTTCCACAATAATGACCACATATACGCTTTCTCCAGGTACCTCCCACAATAATAACCACATATACGCTTTCTCCAGGTACCTCCCACAATAATAACCACATATACGCTTTCTCCAGGTACCTCCCACAATAATAACCACATATACGCTTTCTCCAGGTACCTCCCACAATAATAACCACATATACGCTTTCTCCAGGTACCTCCCACAATAATGACCACATATACGCTTTCTCCAGGTACCTCCCACAATAATGACCACATATACGCTTTCTCCAGGTACCTCCCACAATAATAACAACATATACGCCTCTCCAGGTACCTCCCTCAATAATGACCACATATACGCTTTATCCAGGTACCTCCCACAATAATGACCACATATACGCTTTCTCCAGGTACCTCCCACAATAATGACCACATATACGCTTTCTCCAGGTACCTCCCACAATAATGACCACATATACGCTTTATCCAGGTACCTCCCACAATAATGACAACATATACGCTTTCTCCAGGTACCTCCCACAATAATAACCACATATACGCTTTCTCCAGGTACCTCCCACAATAATGACCACATATACGCTTTCTCCAGGTACCTCCCACAATAATAACCACATATACGCTTTCTCCAGGTACCTCCCACAATAATGACCACATATACGCTTTCTCCAGGTACCTCCCACAATAATGACCACATATACGCTTTCTCCAGGTACCTCCCACAATAATGACCACATATACGCTTTCTCCAGGTCCCTCCCACAATAATGACACATATACGCTTTATCCAGGTACCTCCACAATAATGACAACATATACGCTTTCTCCAGGTACCTCCCACAATAATAACCACATATACGCTTTCTCCAGGTACCTCCCACAATAATGACCACATATACGCTTTCTCCAGGTACCTCCCACAATAAAAACCAAATATACGCTTTCTCCAGGTACCTCCCACAATAATAACCACATATACGCTTTCTCCAGGTACCTCCCACAATAATAACCACATATACGCTTTCTCCAGGTACCTCCCACAATACTGACCACATATACGCTTTCTCCAGGTCCCTCCCACAATAATGACTACATATACTCTTTCTCCAGGTACCTCCCACAATAATGACCACATATACGCTTTCTCCAGGTACCTCCCACAATAATGACCACATATTCGCTTTCTCCATGTACCTCCCACAATAATAACCACATATACGCTTTCATCAGGTACCTCCCACAATAATGACCACATATACGCTTTCTCCAGGTACCTCCCACAATAATAACCACATATACGCTTTCATCAGGTACCTCCCACAATAATAACCACATATACGCTTTCATCCGCACCAACAAATTGTTTAATATAAGTTGTCGGGGCTTATTTCACGATCGTCAAATAAATAAATTTGTAAAATAAATAGCTTGCCATATACTATACATTTGTGTACACATTTTACACTCACCTTAGCTAATTGTAGTAGTGGTAGTCCTACGGAAAGCAATACATGTGTGAGTATGTGCTGTTTTATACCGTCTTATTACATAGTTCACACTCATGTAGACCTTCTCAGGAATCTATGAGCATGTGCTTGTTTAAACCGCTAGGAAGACAGTAAGAATTCAAAGCTACATATGACAGTCATGTGGTCCTTCTCCGGAATGTTTTTGCATATGTTTCTTCACAATACCAGACCAGCAACAAGCTTCCTTATATATTGGACACTCATTGGGTTGATCACCTGTATATGTATGTATATGACGGTGTGGTATATGTATGTATATAATGATGTGGTATATGACGATGTGGTATATGTATGTATATGACGGTGTGGTATATGTATGTATATGACGGTGTGGTATATGTATGTATATGATGATATGGTATATGTATGTATATGACGGTGTGGTATATGTATGTATATGACGGTGTGGTGTATGTATGTATATGACGATGTGGTATATGTATGTATATGACGGTGTGGAATATGTATGTAATGACGATGTGGTATATGTATGTATATGATGATGTGGTATATGTATGTATATGACGGTGTGGTATATGACGGTGTGGTATATGTATGTATATGACGATGTGGTATATGACGGTGTTGTATATGTATGTATATGGCGGTGTGGTATATGTATGTATATGACGGTGTGGTATATGTATGTATATGACGGTGTGGTATATGTATGTATATGACGATGTGGTATATGTATGTATATGACGGTGTGGTATATGTATGTATATGACGATGTGGTATATGTATGTATATGACGGTGTGGTATATGTATGCATATGACGGTGTGGTATATGTATGTATATGATGATGTTGTATATCTATGTATATGACGGTGTGGTATATGTATGTATATGACAATGTGGTATATCTATGTATATGACGATGTGGTATATGCATGTATATGAAGGTGTGGTATATCTATGTATATGACGATGTAGTATATGTATGTATATGACGGTGTGGTATATGTATATGACGGTGTGGTTTATGTATGTATATGACGATGTGGTATATGTATGCATATGACGGTGTGGTATATGTATGTATATGACGATTTGGTATATGTATGTATATGACGATGTAGTATATGTATGTATATGACGATGTGGTATATGTATGTATATCATGATGTGGTATATGTATGTTTATGAGGGAGTGGTATATGTTTGTATATGATGATGTGGTATATGTATGTATATGATGATGTGGTATATGTATGTATATGACGATGTGGTATATGTATGTATATGATGATGTGGTATATGTATGTATATGATGATGTGGTACAAGGTGACTTCAAGCCGTATCCGGGTTACACATACGCTCACCTGTACATTGGTCTACCAACAATACATGAAGGTGACCTCTAGCCTTATCCGGGTTACAATGAGAGACATCTCTAATTTTATATTACCTCCCTTGGTAGATAAAGTCCGATGTGGAAGGTATATTATATTATATATTATTGGTCGTTGACAGCGAGTGGTTGTCGACAGCGAGTGGTTGTCGAGAGCGAGTGGTTGTCGACAGCAAGTGGTTGTCGACAGCAAGTGGTTGTCGACAGCTAGTGGTTGTTGACGGTCAGTGGTTGTCGAGAGCGAGTGGTTGTCGACAGCGAGTGGTTGTTGACAGTCAGTGGTTGTCGACAGCGAGTGGTTGTCGACAGCGAGTGGTTGTTGACAGTGAGTGGTTGTTGACAGCGAGTGGTTGTCGACAGCGAGTGGTTTGTTGACAGCGAGTGGTTGTTGACAGCGAGTGGTTGTCGACAGCGAGTGGTTGTCGACAGCGAATGGTTGTCGACAGCGAGTGGTTGTCGACAGCGAGTGGTTGTCGACAGCGAGTGGTTGTTGACAGCGAGTGGTTGACCTATACTAATTGGTCTGAGATTATTGCAGGTGGGATAGTTTGATACATTCAACTAGTTTAGAACAATATACAAGCAGCGGGTGCGGACATTTTGGTGTTATATTTCAATAAAATATCTACATATTTTATAACAAACAATTTGCTTTATTACACACATAGCAACATTTAATGTTATGGAAGATATTATTGTTTCTATAGTCGTTCCATAAAAATCTATTATAAATATTTACAAGCTACAACTTTGTAAGCAACTACAGCCCATATTACAACAGTAAACACTAGCAATAAGTGGAACAGATGGGTGTGTTTGCTAAATATTTCCTCTTTCTAACTGTATAGATACTGTATAATAGAATTATATAAAACAATGTACAAGAACATAATTTCAACTATCACGTGCACACACGGTTCAGCTACCGATGCAATTAAGGCTGCAATTCCGATCCAGTATCCCAACTAACATACCGAAACATAAAGTGAACCAAGTGCCGATAAGATTATCAAAACAGAAGTGCACAAGGAATAGCCACTAATACATGTTAATCCAGTGGAAGATATCACACACGAGATGTAAAGGAATGTCTGAAAACACATGTCCATCTCAAAAAATAGCGAATAAAGTGTTCGTGAAATTATAGTAGTTTACAGTATACACGTTTGTAAACAGTTCACACTGTATCAATCTGTCAGATCCACTGATATATGTCTTACAAATTTAGCACACTAGGGGTAGCTATTCGGATGTCATACATGTCCTTCAATTGTAGTGGTCTGAATATGTGAGCATGCGCTCTTTTACATCTACTTATTATATAATTCGCACTCATGTAATCGTTCTTCAGATTGTATGAACATTGGCTTCTTTATCGCTAGGCGGGACGAAATGTCTTCCTATATACATATTCCTCATTCAGGGTGTCCTTTACACAGTTCATACTCATGTGGCCGATGTCCAGTATGTATGAGCATATGTCGCTTTAAAGCCATAGAATGACAGAATACCTTATTACATATTTCACATTCATGTGGTTGTTTTCCCGGAATGTATTAGTATATGCTTCTTTAAACTGCTAGATTTATTAAACGCCTTATTACATATTGCACACGTATGTGGCCGTTCCCCGGTATGTATGAGCATATGCACCTTCAAACTACCTGAATGGCTAAATGTTTTATTACATATTTCACACTCGTGTGGTCGTTCCCCTGTATGTATGAGCATATGCGTCTTTAAACTGCTAGATTGACTAAATACCTTATTACATAGTTCACACTCATAGGGTCGTTCTCCGGTATGTATTAGCATATGTTGCTTTAAATGGCTAGATTGACTAAATACCTTATTACATAGTTCACACTCATAGGGGCGTTCTCCGGTATGTATTACCATATGCTTCTTTAAATTGGTAAATTGACTGAACGCCTTATTACATAGTGCACACGTATGGGGCCGTTCTCCGGTATGTATGAGCATGTGCACCTTCAAACTACCAGAATGGCTAAATGTTTTATTACATATTCCACACTCGTGTGGTCGTTCCCCGGTATGTATGAGCATATGCTGCTTTAAATGGCTAGATTGACTAAATACCTTATTACATAGTTCACACTTATTGGGTAGTTCTCCGGTATGTATTAGCATATGCTGCTTTAAATAGCGAGATTGACTAAATACCTTATTACATAGTTCACATTCATGTGGTCGTTCTCCGGTATGTATTACCATATGCCTCTTTAAATTACTAGATTGACTACATACCTTATTGCATAGTTCACACTCATAGGGTCGTTCTCCGGTATGTATGAGCATATGCTGCTTTAAATGGCTAGTTTGACCGAATGCCGTATTACATAGTTCACACTTATGTGGTCGTTCCCCGGTATGTATGAGCATGTGCAACTTCAAACTACCTGAATGGCTAAATGTTTTATTACATAGTTCACACTCGTGTGGTCGTTCCCCGGTATGTATGAGCATATGCTGCTTTAAATTGCTAGATTGACTAAATACCTTATTACACAGTTCACACTTATGTGGCCGTTCTCCGGTATGTATGAGCATGTGCACATTCAAACTACCTGACTGGCTAAATGTTTTATTACATAGTTCACACTCGTGTGGTCGTTCCCCGGTATGTATGAGCATATGCTGCTTTAAATTGCTAGATTGACTGAATACCTTATTACATAGTTCACACTCATGCGTCGGTTCTACGGAATGCACGTGCACCTGTGATTTTTCTCCAGTATGATTGGTTATGTCCTGCTTTATATTCCTAGACATTTTGAGAATCCTTAATAAATGTGTTCTCTGCTATTTATGCATATGAATTGACAATGTAGATCAGTCCTCCTTATACAGCTTAACGTCCTTCTAACATCGAGCTCACAGTTTGAATAGAACGACCATATAATTTCTTAATTAATCAAGAGAAATCATCGAGATCTGTACCTATAAACATCAGGTTTCATCTCCGGTAAGTAAACATTTACATGCCATAAATGCACGTTTCAATTAGTTATTGGCCATTCCAACATCTTATTATATAACGTCATTATTTGGTCGAGCTAACATCATCAACATCATCATCACCATTATTAGTCATGTTCAACAATTGGGATATTCAGCTCATATCGTATAAATCAGCCATTATTCATCGGTAGAATATTGTATGCGTCGCCATTTTGTGTTTTCCTTTACGTCCAATACACACTCTCCTGTAAGAAAAGGGAATGTAATTATTTATATTTATTTGTTATCGATCATAAGAATTATAGTGATAAAATAAGCACAACCCCGACATTCTCCACGTTCATCTGTTATTTATAACGTGTGCTTACAGTTACTGTAGATTGTGTGTTTTCCATAATAATCATATATTATACATTATGCAACAGGTGAGCTTGCGTAACTAATTGGGAGAGGTTTAACGACCACGTGTACTACTGCAATAACAGCAAACACCTGATCTGGTCTATCTATATATCTTCCTTTAATGTCAAACGCCTCGCGGGGATATGGACATGTTTTGAGTCAAACATCACATGAGTGACTTCTGAACTAATACCATTGAGGACAATTGACTGGAGTCTATTATCTAGAAAACTAGCTAGAGAGTAAACACACTTTAATGTTTGACCTCTGACTCCATAGTGATGCATTTTCAGTAGTATTTTCTCGTGATTGACCTTGTGGAAAGTCTTACTGAAATATACCTGATGCTTAGTGTAGACTGGGGTAACCAAGTCAGTGACTAGCAATACTTCAACATCATACTGCCGAACAATCAGTCATGACTATGATTGACAGGCGCAGTATAGAACAGTTCGTTAATCTAAAATGCTATGTGCAAGTTAAAAAGATAAAAGGATCTACAAAGCAGACAGTACAAGAATTAGAGACAGTTCGAGTCCAGTATGTTAACAAAGGTCGGCAGACTGTGACTCGACTGTTCCTATGTCGGTAGACTGTTCCATAGCCTGATTGTTCTTGGGGGAAATGAGATGGCATGGTATTGGGTTTTTGACTGTGGGA
>CM026388.1:53302285-53328646 GCA_014843695.1 Archivesica marissinica | reverse complement strand
ATGTAATAATGGACACCATTTATAGAATGTAATAATGGCTACCATTTATAGAATGTAATAATGGCTACCATTTATAGAATGTAATAATGGCTACCATTTATAGAATGTAATAATGGACACCATTTATAGAATGTAATAATGTAATAATGGACACCATTTATAGAATGTAATAATGTAATAATGGACACCATTTATAGAATGTAATAATGGCTACCATTTATAGAATGTAATAATGGACACCATTTATAGATTGTAATAATGGACACCATTTATAGAATGTAATAATGGACACCATTTATAGAATGTAATAATGGATACCATTATAGAATGTAATAATGTGGCTACCATTATAGAATGTAATAATGGCTACCATTTATAGAATGTAATAATGGACACCATTTATAGAATGTAATGTTTGGTTTTGTGTTAATGGACACCATTTATAGAATGTAATAATGGACACCATTTATAGAATGTAATATGGCTACCATTTATAGAATGTAATAATGGACACCATTTATAGAATGTAATAATGGTTTTTGTTGTAATAATGGCTACCATTTATAGAATGTAATAATGGACACCATTTATAGAATGTAATAATGGCTACTATTTATAGAATGTAATAATGGCTACCATTTATAGAATGTAATAATGGACACCATTTATAGAATGTAATAATGGATACCATTTATAGAATGTAATAATGGATACCATTTATAGAATGTAATAATGGCACCATTTATAGAATGTAATATGGCTACCATTTATAGAATGTAATAATGGTTTTTGTGTAATAATGGACACCATTTATGAATGTAATAATGGCTACCATTTATAGAATGTAATAATGGCTACCATTTATGAATGTAATAATGGTTTTTGTGTTTGGTTTTAGAATGTAATAATGGACACCATTTATAGAATGTAATAATGGCTACCATTATAGAATGTAATAATGGACACCATTTATAGATTTAATAATGGACACCATTTATAGAATGTAATAATGGCTACCATTTATAGAATGTAATAATGGCTACCATTTATAGAATGTAATAATGGCACCATTTATAGAATGTAATAATGGACACCATTTATAGAATGTAATAATGGCTACCATTTATAGAATGTAATAATGGCTACCATTTATAGAATGTAATAATGGACACCATTTATAGAATGTAATAATGGCTACCATTTATAGAATGTAATAATGGACACCATTTATAGAATGTAATAATGGATACCATTTATAGAATGTAATAATGGCTACCATTTATAGAATGTAATAATGGACACCATTTATAGAATGTAATAATGGCTACCATTTATAGAATGTAATAATGGCTACCATTTATAGAATGTAATAATGGCTACCATTTATAGAATGTAATAATGGCTACCATTTATAGAATGTAATAATGGCTACCATTTATAGAATGTAATAATGGCTACCATTTATAGAATGTAATAATGGATACCATTTATAGAATGTAATAATGGACACCATTTATAGAATGTAATAATGGACACCATTTATAGAATGTAATAATGGATACCATTTATAGAATGTAATAATGGACACCATTTATAGAATGTAATAATGGACACCATTTATAGAATGTAATAATGGACACCATTTATAGAATGTAATAATGGACACCATTTATAGAATGTAATAATGGCTACCATTTATAGAATGTAATAATGGACACCATTTATAGAATGTAATAATGGATACATTTATAGAATGTAATAATGGACACCATTTATAGAATGTAATAATGGACACCATTTATAGAATGTAATAATGGCTACCATTTATAGAATGTAATAATGGACACCATTTATAGAATGTAATAATGGACACCATTTATAGAATGTAATAATGGACACCATTTATAGATTGTAATAATGGCTACCATTTATAGAATATAATAATGGACACCATTTATAGATTGTAATAATGGCTACCATTTATAGAATGTAATAATGGATACCATTTATAGAATGTAATAATGTAATAATGGACACCATTTATAGAATGTAATAATGGATACCATTTATAGAATGTAATAATGGACACCATTTATAGAATGTAATAATGGACACCATTTATAGAATGTAATAATGGACACCATTTATAGATTGTAATAATGGCTACCATTTATAGAATATAATAATGGACACCATTTATAGAATGTAATAATGTAATAATGGACACCATTTATAGAATGTAATAATGGACACCATTTATAGAATGTAATAATGTAATAATGGACACCATTTATAGAATGTAATAATGTAATAATGGATACCATTTATAGAATGTAATAATGGACACCATTTATAGAATGTAATAATGGACACCATTTATAGAATGTAATAATGTGATAATGGATACCATTTATAGAATGTAATAATGGACACCATTTATAGAATGTAATAATGGACACCATTTATAGAATGTAATAATGTAATAATGGCTACCATTTATAGAATGTAATAATGGATACCATTTATAGAATGTAATAATGGACACCATTTATAGAATGTAATAATGGACACCATTTATAGAATGTAATAATGGACACCATTTATAGAATGTAATAATGGCTACCATTTATAGAATGTAATAATGTAATAATGGACACCATTTATAGAATGTAATAATGGATACCATTTATAGAATGTAATAATGGCTACCATTTATAGAATGTAATAATGGCTACCATTTATAGAATGTAATAATGGCTACCATTTATAGAATGTAATAATGGCTACCATTTATAGAATGTAATAATGGACACCATTTATAGAATGTAATAATGTAATAATGGACACCATTTATAGAATGTAATAATGTTTGGACACCATTTATAGAATGTAATAATGGACACCATTTATAGAATGTAATAATGGACACCATTTATAGAATGTAATAATGGACACCATTTATAGAATGTAATAATGGACACCATTTATAGAATGTAATAATGGACACCATTTATAGATTGTAATAATGGCTACCATTTATAGAATGTAATAATGGACACCATTTATAGAATGTAATAATGGCTACCATTTATAGAATGTAATAATGGACACCATTTATAGAATGTAATAATGGATACCATTTATAGATTGTAATAATGGCTACCATTTATAGAATGTAATAATGGACACCATTTATAGAATCTAATAATGGCTACTATTTATAGAATGTAATAATGGCTACCATTTATAGAATGTAATAATGGACACCATTTATAGAATGTAATAATGGACACCATTTATAGAATGTAATAATGGCTACCATTTATAGAATGTAATAATGGACACCATTTATAGATTGTAATAATGGCTACCATTTATAGAATGTAATAATGGCTACCATTTATAGAATGTAATAATGGACACCATTTATAGAATGTAATAATGGCTACCATTTATAGAATGTAATAATGGCTACTATTTATGAATGTAATAATGGCTACCATTTATTGAATGTAATAATGGCTACCATTTATAGAATGTAATAATGTAATAATGGACACCATTTATAGAATGTAATAATGGACCATTTATAGAATGTAATAATGGCTACCATTTATAGAATGTAATAATGGCTACCATTTATAGAATGTAATAATGGCTACCATTTATAGAATGTAATAATGGCTACCATTTATAGAATGTAATAATGGCTACCATTTATAGAATGTAATACTACCATTTATAGAATGTAATAATGGACACCATTTATAGAATGTAATAATGGACACCATTTATAGAATGTAATAATGGACACCATTTATAGAATGTAATAATGGCTACCATTTATAGAATGTAATAATGGCTACCATTTATAGAATGTAATAATGGCTACCATTTATAGAATGTAATAATGGACACCATTTATAGAATGTAATAATGGACACCATTTATAGAATGTAATAATGGACACCATTTATAGAATGTAATAATGGCTACCATTTATAGAATGTAATAATGGCTACCATTTATAGAATGTAATAATGGACACCATTTATAGAATGTAATAATGGCTACCATTTATAGAATGTAATAATGGACACCATTTATAGAATGTAATAATGGCTACCATTTATAGAATGTAATAATGGACACCATTTATAGAATGTAATAATGGCTACCATTTATAGAATGTAATAATGGACACCATTTATAGAATGTAATAATGGCTACCATTTATAGAATGTAATAATGGACACCATTTATAGAATGTAATAATGGCTACCATTTATAGAATGTAATAATGGACACCATTTATAGAATGTAATAATGGCTACCATTTATAGAATGTAATAATGGCTACCATTTATAGAATGTAATAATGGACACCATTTATAGAATGTAATAATGGACACCATTTATAGAATGTAATAATGGCTACCATTTATAGAATGTAATAATGGACACCATTTATAGAATGTAATAATGGATACCATTTATAGAATGTAATAATGGACACCATTTATAGAATGTAATAATGGACACCATTTATAGAATGTAATAATGGCTACCATTTATAGAATGTAATAATGGACACCATTTATAGAATGTAATAATGGATACCATTTATAGAATGTAATAATGGACACCATTTATAGAATGTAATAATGGACACCATTTATAGAATGTAATAATGGCTACCATTTATAGAATGTAATAATGGACACCATTTATAGAATGTAATAATGGACACCATTTATAGAATGTAATAATGGACACCATTTATAGATTGTAATAATGGCTACCATTTATAGAATGTAATAATGGACACCATTTATAGATTGTAATAATGGCTACCATTTATAGAATGTAATAATGGATACCATTTATAGAATGTAATAATGTAATAATGGACACCATTTATAGAATGTAATAATGGATACCATTTATAGAATGTAATAATGGACACCATTTATAGAATGTAATAATGGACACCATTTATAGAATGTAATAATGGACACCATTTATAGATTGTAATAATGGCTACCATTTATAGAATATAATAATGGACACCATTTATAGATTGTAATAATGGCTACCATTTATAGAATGTAATAATGGACACCATTTATAGAATGTAATAATGTAATAATGGACACCATTTATAGAATGTAATAATGGATACCATTTATAGAATGTAATAATGGACACCATTTATAGAATGTAATAATGGACACCATTTATAGAATGTAATAATGTGATAATGGATACCATTTATAGAATGTAATAATGGACACCATTTATAGAATGTAATAATGGACACCATTTATAGAATGTAATAATGGCTACCATTTATAGAATGTAATAATGGATACCATTTATAGAATGTAATAATGGACACCATTTATAGAATGTAATAATGGACACCATTTATAGAATGTAATAATGGACACCATTTATAGAATGTAATAATGGCTACCATTTATAGAATGTAATAATGTAATAATGGACACCATTTATAGAATGTAATAATGGATACCATTTATAGAATGTAATAATGGCTACCATTTATAGAATGTAATAATGTAATAATGGCTACCATTTATAGAATGTAATAATGGACACCATTTATAGAATGTAATAATGGCTACCATTTATAGAATGTAATAATGGCTACCATTTATAGAATGTAATAATGGCTACCATTTATAGAATGTAATAATGGACACCATTTATAGAATGTAATAATGTAATAATGGACACCATTTATAGAATGTAATAATGGACACCATTTATAGAATGTAATAATGGCTACCATTTATAGAATGTAATAATGGACACCATTTATAGAATGTAATAATGGACACCATTTATAGAATGTAATAATGGACACCATTTATAGAATGTAATAATGGACACCATTTATAGATTGTAATAATGGCTACCATTTATAGAATGTAATAATGGACACCATTTATAGAATGTAATAATGGCTACCATTTATAGAATGTAATAATGGACACCATTTATAGAATGTAATAATGGATACCATTTATAGATTGTAATAATGGCTACCATTTATAGAATGTAATAATGGACACCATTTATAGAATAATAATGGCTACTATTTATAGAATGTAATAATGGCTACCATTTATAGAATGTAATAATGGACACCATTTATAGAATGTAATAATGGACACCATTTATAGAATGTAATAATGGCTACCATTTATAGAATGTAATAATGGACACCATTTATAGATTGTAATAATGGCTACCATTTATAGAATGTAATAATGGCTACCATTTATAGAATGTAATAATGGACACCATTTATTGATTGTAATAATGGCTACCATTTATAGAATGTAATAATGGCTACTATTTATTGAATGTAATAATGGCTACCATTTATTGAATGTAATAATGGCTACCATTTATAGAATGTAATAATGTAATAATGGACACCATTTATAGATTGTAATAATGGCTACCATTTATAGAATGTAATAATGTAATAATGGACACCATTTATAGATTGTAATAATGGACACCATTTATAGAATGTAATAATGGACACCATTTATAGATTGTAATAATGGACACCATTTATAGAATGTAATAATGGACACCATTTATAGAATGTAATAATGGACACCATTTATAGAATGTAATAATGGCTACCATTTATAGAATGTAATAATGGACACCATTTATAGAATGTAATAATGGCTACCATTTATAGAATGTAATAATGGCTACCATTTATAGAATGTAATAATGGACACCATTTATAGAATGTAATAATGGCTACCATTTATAGAATGTAATAATGTAATAATGGCTACCATTTATAGAATGTAATAATGGACACCATTTATAGAATGTAATAATGGACACCATTTATAGAATGTAATAATGGACACCATTTATAGAATGTAATAATGGACACCATTTATAGAATGTAATAATGGACACCATTTATAGAATGTAATAATGGACACCATTTATAGAATGTAATAATGGCTACCATTTATAGAATGTAATAATGGACACCATTTATAGAATGTAATAATGGACACCATTTATAGAATGTAATAATGGCTACTATTTATAGAATGTAATAAGCTACCATTTATAGAATGTAATAATGGCTACCATTTATAGAATGTAATAATGGCTACCATTTATAGAATGTAATAATGGATACCATTTATAGAATGTAATAATGTAATAATGGCTACCATTTATAGATTGTAATAATGGACACCATTTATAGAATGTAATAATGGACACCATTTATAGAATGTAATAATGGACACCATTTATAGAATGTAATAATGTAATAATGGACACCATTTATAGAATGTAATAATGGCTACCATTTATAGAATGTAATAATGGACACCATTTATAGAATGTAATAATGGCTACTATTTATAGAATGTAATAATGGATACCATTTATAGAATGTAATAATGTAATAATGGACACCATTTATAGAATGTAATAATGGACACCATTTATAGAATGTAATAATGGCTACTATTTATAGAATGTAATAATGGACACCATTTATAGAATGTAATAATGTAATAATGACTACTATTTATAGAATGTAATAATGGATACCATTTATAGAATGTAATAATGTAATAATGGACACCATTTATAGAATGTAATAATGGACACCATTTATAGAATGTAATAATTGACACCATTTATAGAATGTAATAATGGACACCATTTATAGAATGTAATAATGGACACCATTTATAGAATGTAATAATGGACACCATTTATAGAATGTAATAATGGACACCATTTATAGATTGTAATAATGGACACCATTTATAGAATGTAATAATGGCCACCATTTATAGAATGTAATAATGGACACCATTTATAGAATGTAATAATGGACACCATTTATAGAATGCATTGTCTGTTATATTATGGAAGATCTCATTTTCTATTCTTGTTACAGTGTAGTTGTTTTTTTTATCTAATTATAAATTCTTGTATTTTCCAGGCAATACTGTGACCTGCATGACTTACGTCCCTTGTGCAACGCCGACTTTGGGAAGATGATGAAACAAGTGTTCCCAGAAATCAACACTCGGCGGCTTGGGCAAAGAGGACAGTCCAAATATCCTTGGAAATGAAATAATATTATCTTTTAGGGTTCCCGCTGTCGGTCGCCAATTGTGACAAAAAAATATGCGCTAAACTTTGTGAATTGGCGCAACTATTTTCTTTTCTTTTTTGGCACAACATGATTTGTCAAATACATAGGCTTCATTTATTTATCTGTGAACATTGTCTGTTCTATCATATGGCTCTTAATTGTATCTGTGAACTATATGGCTCTTAATTTTATCTGTGATCTATATGGCTCTTAATTTTATCTGTGAACTGTATGGCTCTTAATTGTATCTGTGAACTATATGGCTCTTAATTTTATCTGTGAACTATATGGCTCTTAATGTTATCTGTGAACTATATGGCTCTTAATTTTATCTGTGAACTATATGGCTCTTAATGTTATCTGTGAACTATATGGCTCTTAATTTTATCTGTGAACTATATGGCTCTTAATTGTATCTGTGAACTATATGGCTCTTAATTTTATCTGTGAATTATATCGCTCTTAATTTTATCTGTGAATTATATCGCTCTTAATTTTATCTGTGAATTATATCGCTCTTAATTTTATCTGTGAACTATCTATGGCTCTTAATTTTCAAATTGGCTCCAGTTTTTTTTCTATTGGTGACAAAAGTGGCGCAGACAAAACTTCAGATAGAGGGAACCGGTAGTCCCTTCATTCAATAGACAATGTTAGACACTCTCTCACATGATAGAATAGACAATGTTAGACACTCTCTCTCACACGTGATAGAACAGGTAGAAGCAATGTTTGCCACCAAACTTCTATACCACTGTAACCTATCATCACTGATGGTCACGGGTTCGAGCCCCGCTCAGGCCGTGTCTCATTTATATGAAAAAGTTGGCAGTTTCTTACGGAGGTTGGTACACCCAAGTACTGGTTAACCGCTTGAGCCTGCCCAGGAAAGGTGTTGTTAGGTAAACTGCCCGCCGTCGATATAGCCCAAAATGGTGCTGATGTAGGCGTAAAACCCGAAATATAAATAAAATATAAATAAACTCTTTTGCAATACTTTGATACCTCCTGTAATTCAAATACGACCAGTCTGTTGGCCAAACAAATACGACCAGTCTGTTGTTCAAAAATCTTTTGTAAGCATGGTTATTCGGGTAGGTTCCTCACTTCTAACTACTTGAGTAGTATACTGCTCCAGGAAATTATACATGTTTTTTATATACAAATTTATTTTAGCTCGATTGCGAAACAAGTTCTTACAACTAGTTTTTCATTGAAGCGTGACTGTATCACTATTGAATTCTCTTGTTCAAAACAGTAATCAAATACTAGATCTCTTTTTTAGTTTTATACAAATTTATTGTAGCTTGATTGCGTAACAAGTTCTCACAACTTATATTAATCACTCTTGAGACCTCATTACTAATTGAATCCATCACCACGAGGGAGAGAGAAGAGGCAATGTGGAATTTAAATGCCTTGCCTAAGGGCACAATAGAAATGGCTCCAGCGGGGTTCGAACTCTGGACCTTTCGCACCTGAAGCGAACGCGTTTTCAACTGCGCTATCACGATTGCCATTGATCCATAATTAAAGCACGCGGACACAGAACATTTCGTCAACTTGCACGTGCCAAACATGCAATTTATACATGGTCTGGTGTCTTATTTTATAAACCCGTCTTATATGCGAGTACATGCAAAAACCCACAGATTTCAGGACCAAAGTATGGGGGGGGGGGTCGTCTCATAGGCGAGTATGAACGATACACTTTGTTAGTCAAGATGTATTTATGCCTTAACCACTGAGAACATATTTCTATGGAGGTTTGAGAAAGAAGACGGATCATGCCCCGCCCACATTGCCGGAGTTAGAGATTATTACAAAGTGTATTGAGGTAGGATTTATGTTCTCTTGTCAGAATAACAACGTTGGTAGAAACCAGAGAGGACACACAAGTACGGTCAATCTTCCTCGAAAGACCACAGGTATTAAGTAACCAGAGAGGACACACAAGTACGGTCAATCTTCCTCGAAAGACCACAGGTATTAAGTAACCAGAGAGGACACACAAGTACGGTCAATCTTCCTCGAAAGACCACAGGTATTAAGTAACCAGAGAGGACACAAGTACGGTCAATCTTCCTCGAAAGACCACAGGTATTAAGTAACCAGAGAGGACACACAAGTACGGTCAATCTTCCTCGAAAGACCACAGGTATTAAGTAACCAGAGAGGACACACAAGTACGGTCAATCTCTCGAAAGACCACTTGTGTTAAGTAACCAGAGAGGACACACAAGTACGGTCAATCTTCCTCGAAAGACCACTGGTATTAAGTAACCAGAGAGGACACACAAGTACGGTCAATCTTCCTCGAAAGACCACTTGTATTAAGTAACCAGAGAGGACACACAAGTACGGTCAATCTTCCTCGAAAGACCACAGGTATTAAGTAACCAGAGAGGACACACAAGTACGGTCAATCTTCCTCGAAAGACCACAGGTATTAAGTAACCAGAGAGGACACACAAGTACGGTCAATCTTCCTCGAAAGACCACAGGTATTAAGTAACCAGAGAGGACACACAAGTACGGTCAATCTTCCTCGAAAGACCACTTGTGTTAAGTAACCAGAGAGGACACACGAGTACGGTCAATCTTCCTCGAAAGACCACTTGTAGTAAGTAACCAGAGAGGACACACAAGTACGGTCAATCTTCCTCGAAAGACCACTTGTATTAAGTAACCAGAGAGGACACACAAGTACGGTCAATCTTCCTCGAAAGACCACAGGTATTAAGTAACCAGAGAGGACACACAAGTACGGTCAATCTTCCTCGAAAGACCACTTGTATTAAGTAACCAGAGAGGACACACAAGTACGGTCAATCTTCCTCGAAAGACCACTTGTGTTAAGTAACCAGAGAGGACACACAGTACGGTCAATCTTCTCGAAAGACCACTTGTAGTAAGTAACCAGAGAGGACACACAAGTACGGTCAATCTTCCTCGAAAGACCACTTGTATTAAGTAACCAGAGAGGACACACAAGTACGGTCAATCTTCCTCGAAAGACCACAGGTATTAAGTAACCAGAGAGGACACACAAGTACGGTCAATCTTCCTCGAAAGACCACAGGTATTAAGTAACCAGAGAGGACACACAAGTACGGTCAATCTTCCTCGAAAGACCACTTGTGTTAAGTAACCAGAGAGGACACACGAGTACGGTCAATCTTCCTCGAAAGACCACTTGTAGTAAGTAACCAGAGAGGACACACAAGTACGGTCAATCTTCCTCGAAAGACCACTTGTATTAAGTAACCAGAGAGGACACACAAGTACGGTCAATCTTCCTCGAAAGACCACAGGTATTAAGTAACCAGAGAGGACACACAAGTACGGTCAATCTTCCTCGAAAGACCACAGGTATTAAGTAACCAGAGAGGACACACAAGTACGGTCAATCTTCCTCGAAAGACCACTTGTGTTAAGTAACCAGAGAGGACACACGAGTACGGTCAATCTTCCTCGAAAGACCACTTGTAGTAAGTAACCAGAGAGGACACACAAGTACGGTCAATCTTCCTCGAAAGACCACTTGTATTAAGTAACCAGAGAGGACACACAAGTACGGTCAATCTTCCTCGAAAGACCACAGGTATTAAGTAACCAGAGAGGACACACAAGTACGGTCAATCTTCCTCGAAAGACCACAGGTATTAAGTAACCAGAGAGGACACACAAGTACGGTCAATCTTCCTCGAAAGACCACTTGTATTAAGTAACCAGAGAGGACACACAAGTACGGTCAATCTTCCTCGAAAGACCACAGGTATTAAGTAACCAGAGAGGACACACAAGTACGGTCAATCTTCCTCGAAAGACCACTTGTGTTAAGTAACCAGAGAGGACACACGAGTACGGTCAATCTTCCTCGAAAGACCACTTGTAGTAAGTAACCAGAGAGGACACACAAGTACGGTCAATCTTCCTCGAAAGACCACTTGTATTAAGTAACCAGAGAGGACACACAAGTACGGTCAATCTTCCTCGAAAGACCACAGGTATTAAGTAACCAGAGAGGACACACAAGTACGGTCAATCTTCCTCGAAAGACCACAGGTATTAAGTAACCAGAGAGGACACACAAGTACGGTCAATCTTCCTCGAAAGACCACTTGTGTTAAGTAACCAGAGAGGACACACGAGTACGGTCAATCTTCCTCGAAAGACCACTTGTAGTAAGTAACCAGAGAGGACACACAAGTACGGTCAATCTTCCTCGAAAGACCACTTGTGTTAAGAAACCATTCTTGCCTAGAAACCCTTCCCTCTGGTGGTATCTTACCCGTAATACAAATTTGACTGTATAAACTTGATTTATTTTCTGACAATTATGACACAAGCTTTAACATTAGAATAGAATGTGTGCTTTACAATGGCCAGTGTATCTCTCTGGCTAAAATTTTGTATGAAAATTGTTGTAAAAACAAAACAAATATGTTTTTAATTATTTTTTTAGGGAGTGATGAGGCCCATCAGGGGGCAAAGTCAGAGTCACTATGGCGACTATTTCGCGCATTTTACCCTCTAGAATGAGCCCTGTATAGCCACAAGGGTGGCGTGTGGCATGAGAACCCTAGTGGTAGCGAGTAACTATGCATGAAATATGTGTGGGGACAATCGGAAATGTGCCAAGAACTTATAAATCGGCATGATTTCAAATGAAAACAACTGTGGGTGGTTCTACCCGGGTTTCCTGTCCGTGCCTGAATATACTGCTCGCGAAGGGACACCCAGGATCTTCTTCCACCAATAATAGCCAGTATGTGCTTACATTGTACAGGGTTCATTCTAGGTCAGAATTGTTGGGAGAAGTGAGAAAGCGCGTGATCGCTTCCTTAAATGGTGTTCTTTAATATACTTCTGCAAAATAGGGTTAAAATGCACAGTACAACCATTAAATACAACATTTAAATAGAAGGAGTGCTTTATAATGGGCCAGTGTATCTTACTAGACAAAATTTTGTTTGAAAATCGTAAAAAAACAAAACATAATTATTTTCTTTTATTTTTTTAGGGAGAAGTTGGGCCCCCAGAGGGCGAAGTCAGGGTCCCTAGGGTGACAATTTCGCCCACATCGTCCTCTAGAATGATCCCTGATTGTATATTGTATATAGTTGTACATTCCTACAATAGTCATACGACCTAATCTGTGGTCCACCTTGAAACCTTCAAACACTGTTTAGATTAATATTTCAGATTGATACGACGGCCATGGACTGTGAGCTGTTCAAGTCGTCGTGTCAGCTCGTGTGTGAGTGGGCGGACAAGGTTCTGGACATGAGATTCTCCGGCGTGCAAGAACTTGCCGAGCATCTCCTCGTTAAAACGTCTGTGAATACAAAGTCTGTGGCTGCATTTACCCTCATCGCTGCCATGCAGGAGAGTGGAAAGTATAACCTGAAAGGTGGGTGTGTTATTTGCTGTATCCCGATGCTAAAAAAAACACATTTCTTTTTCGACTATATTTACTTGCTGTATCCCGATGCTACGAAAACATATAATAGATAGAATAGATATTTCATTATGACCATTAAATACTATATTTGAATAGAAGACATGCTTTGCAATGGCCAGTGTGTATCTGCTTACTGCACAAAAAATTTGTATGAAAAGTGTAAAAAAATAAATAAAAATTAAGGGACAAATGGGGCCCCCAGGAAGCAACGTGATGTCCCTAAGACGTGTATGTTTCCCATGTCACACTCTAGAATGAGCCCTGATAGAAGATGCAGAAGTATTTGTGCTTAGTTTAAACATATTTATTTTCTGTCAATACATGATTATTTACAACAACTGATATAAGGAATTGGACAGAAAGCTGTATAGCTTATGATTGTCCTCTCCTATTTGTGCTTCTTTCACTTGTCCAGTGTATAGCACCAATCTGTCTGAAGCACTGTTAGTACCGGCGATCCCTGGATTCCACTTGTCCAGCGTATAGCACCAATCTGTCTGAAGCACTGTTAGTACCGGCGATCCCTGGATTCCACTTGTCCAGCGTATAGCACCAATCTGTCTGAAGCACTGTTAGTACCGGCGATCCCTGGATTCCACTTGTCCAGCGTATAGCACCAATCTGTCTGTAACACTGTTAGTACCGGCGATCCCTGGATTCCACTTGTCCAGCGTATAGCACCAATCTGTCTGTAACGCTGTTAGTACCGGCGATCCCTGGATTCCACATGTCCAGCGTATAGCACCAATCTGTCTGTAACGCTGTTAGTACCGGCGATCCCTGGATTCCACTTGTCCAGCGTATAGCACCAATCTGTCTGTAACGCTGTTAGTACCGGCGATCCCTGGATTCCACATGTCCAGCGTATAGCACCAATCTGTCTGTAACGCTGTTAGTACCGGCGATCCCTGGATTCCTAATCCAACACATTAACCGCTGGACCGCTGGACGGACGTATGACATGGAGACGTTAACAGCATCCTATATAACTCTGTACTCATATTTGTTAAAGTTACAGAGTTATGTCCCATTGACTAATCTTGTCTCCTATACTGTGTGTTAAAACGAGCTGCAGCGTTGTGTTATAGATACAGAGTTTGCTGCAGCGTTGTGTTATAGATACAGAGTTTGCTGCAGCGTTGTGTTATAGATACAGAGTTTGCTGCAGCGTTGTGTTATAGATACAGAGTTTGCTGCAGCGTTGTGTTATAGATACAGAGTTTGCTGCAGCGTTGTGTTATAGATACAGAGTTTTCTGCAGCGTTGTGTTATAGATACAGAGTTTGCTGCAGCGTTGTGTTATAGATACAGAGTTTGCTGCAGCGTTGTGTTATAGATACAGAGTTTGCTGCAGCGTTGTGTTATAGATACAGAGTTTGCTGCAGCGTTGTGTTATAGATACAGAGTTTGCTGCAGCGTTGTGTTATAGATACAGAGTTTGCTGCAGCGTTGTGTTATAGATACAGAGTTTGCTGCAGCGTTGTGTTATAGATACAGAGTTTGCTGCAGCGTTGTGTTATAGATACAGAGTTTGCTGCAGCGTTGTGTTATAGATACATATATTATCTTATTATTATTATACAGTCAAACTTGCTTGAAAGGCACATCTATTAAGAGACCATTTTTTCAGTTCCTGTTTGTGTTGTTAAAGAACAAATTAGCCTACGGTTCCTGCTTAGAGACCGCTTATTGCCCTTCCCTTTGGTGGTCTCTTAATACAAGGTTGACTCTATTTAGAATTTGAATTTAACTCGATGAACGTTTTACCAAAAATCTCCCCGTACCGAAAACTACAAAGGTTTAACTCTTTCGCCGCCAATGTCGCATAAAAGCGACTTTGAAAAAAGCAGAGAACCCGATGAGACAGAACGTGTGATCAGGCGATCAGGCTGTATGCTGATTGCTCTTCAGATGAGGCACCTGTCCGAATAGCAAACAAGCAAACAATGTAGATCCTGATCAGACGCGGCGTTACGCCGCGGCTGATCTGGATCTATGTTGTTTGCACATGTTCTGAATTTATCCGGCGCTGAAAGAATTAACATGTCTTAATCGATCATGTGTATGTTTTGTAGGTTCTGCATTATTCAGTAGTAATGCAGTTAACGTTGGCGGAGATAAACACAAGGAGACCAACCTGTTGTTGCAGAGAAAACTGCAGCAGAATAAGGATATTCTCCGACAGAAAGAGAAAGCTCAGGTGATTCAATAGACTTTTTGCATAATACAAAACGCCGGTAAATATATCCCATAATTCTCCTTGATTCCCGTCTGACCCAGATTCAGGGTTTCCACTGTCTCGAAAATATTTGGAGAAAATTTTTTTTTTGCACAACATATTTAGTCAAAAATTTGTTTAGTCAAAAACATGGCTTTAAAATATTTATCTGTGAACTAAATGGCTCTTAGTTGGCTCCGATGTTTTGTCAAACACATGGCTTCAAATATTTATCTGTGAACTATATGGCTCTTAGTTGGCTCCAAGTCTTTCAAATGTTTTCAATTGGCGACAGAAGTGGCGCAGACAAAAAATCAGACAGAGGGAACCATGCATGCTTATGACAATTGCTGCTAAAGGGTATAAATAGCCTGCTTCTAAATCTGTTCGATATTACATTCTGACTGGAACAAAATGAGTAAATTTGTTCGATATTACATTCTGACTGGAACAAAACGAGTAAATTTGTTCCATATTACATTCTGACTGGAACAAAACAAGTAAATTTGTACGATATTACATTCTGACTGGAACAAAACAAGTAAATCTGGTTTCGTGTACTGGTCAGACACATTTCGCGTACTGGTCAGACACATTTCGTGTACTGGTCAGACACATTTCGTGTACTGGTCAGACACATTTCGTGTACTGGTCAGACACATTTCATGTACTGGTCAGACACATTTCGCGTACTGGTCAGACACATTTCGTGTACTGGTCAGACACATTTCGCGTACTAGTCAGACACATTTCGTGTACTGGTCAGACACATTTCGCGTAATTTGCTGTGAAAAACTAATGAAATTCCATGACCTATTCGAGAATTTTTGCAAATAAGAAAATATGTGAAACTATTTATAGCCTTTATTTTACCCAGCATGCAAATAATTAAAGGAAGTATTTGTTGACTATTTGCAGGCACTAAGAGAAGAGCTTCAACAGCAGATGGGTAGTCAAAGCAACAATAAAACTGTCTCGGGATCCAAAACGCCAGTTTCTACACAGAAAAAATCAGTCACATCATCAACAGTGTCGTCATCAGCATTATCATCATCATCAGTAGCAATAGCACCACTTAAATCTCCCAGAATTCCGTCCTCTAATTCTAATCCACTTACGGCTCAATCTCCACAAAAACTCCAATCTCCTAAAAAACCTGTATCACCATGGCTGCAGCAGAAGACACCTGGAGGTCAAGGTCAAAGCTGTGAGACTGGTTCGCAGTCATATGTTACAGATCATGTAACTTCTGAGGATTTTGTGCTGAAAAATGAAGCACAGTCTGTTGATTTGAATGTAATAGTAAGCAAAAGTATTGTAGCTGAAAAGAAAAAGGATTATTTTAACGAATTTGAAGGTTACCAACTTATGGACTCTGATTATGAATTTACCGATGTGAAACGTTCTGCGAATGACACAAATGTGTTTGAAGCAAAAACACCAGAGAACCTTATGGAAACTGACCATTCGGAATTGAGTCATGTTCGAAAAATTAACTTTGACGACTTAGTAGCACAACAAAGCAATAATAAGGAAATCTCGGAAATTGTGGATAGAAAGAGACAAGAAAGAACTGTTAGTAATGCTACTGCAGACACTACTGAGAAACTCTCAAAATCTACTGGATTTCTCAGCTTAAAGAAAATGTTGGAAAGCAAAACAGAGAACCAGTCAAGTTTGAATAAATCTATGGGGTATTCAGGAAAGAAGAAAACTGCTTTGTTTGTAAACCAGTCAACAGTTCCTGGAAGAAGTGCATTTGTTCCTTTTTCCATGTGTAGAAAGGACAACTCCAATGTAAACCAGTCTGTTATGTGTAGAAAGGACAACTCCAATGTAAACCAGTCTGTTATGTGTAGAAAGGACAACTCCAATGTAAACCAGTCTGTTGCTATGGCAATACCTGTCCTCATTCCATCTGCTGCACAGACACAGTCCAATCAGACTGTATCCCAGTCCACAAACATTACAATGATTGCCTTGCCAACAGATCTCCAAAGAAGTCCAACTAAAAATCCATCGGATATTATTCCAAATGAGGCCATTTTGAATCTGCTATCGACTTCATCCATGTTTAAGCAACCAGGTGCTCCAACGACCACGGAGGTGGCATTTCCGACGCCGCTATGCGATTCCGTTATGCCTCCGTTACAAATCCAGAACCAGACAAAGGAGAGCATGAGCATCTTCACAGTGTCCTCACTGTTATCCAAGATGGCGGGAAACGAGTGCGCAGTATCATCGTCTGCACAGAGTTTGCAAAATCTTCCGAAACAGTTACGAACAAAGTTCACCCCGATACGTCCAAAAGCATCCCCAAACAAAGTGCAGCCACAGAGAGAAGTCAAGGCCGAGGTACCAACTTATGATAAAGATAAACGACCGGTTTCCGCTATTTTGAAAGAAAAGAGAGCTAAGGAACAAGCAGACGCCATTGCAAAGTTTCAGTCTAACATACAACAACCGAGCATATCACTGACCGGGAACCAGCTAAGTACATTACAAGGCATACAGGCTGGTTCCAGTAACATCCCTCCAAACGAAGTCGTCATCATCGTAAACAGTCGGCCTGTCAAACTGCAGCAGTTAATAGGACGAAATTCGGTGGTTTCCGAGACAACCGTTGCCGCTAGCAACACGCTATCCAATCAGGATAATATAAACTTTCAAACACTGGTTGCTGGTAATAAAATAAATACTGACACTAATGCTACAGTATCTGAAACGGCAGACGGAAATACGGAGAACTTTGCGTATGACTCTGATGTTCCGTCGGAACCAAATGTCTCCGATGATAACGATTTGAAGGAAATTGGAAGTATCTCCTCCGACATGAAAGAGTTCTCTCCGATGAGTGAAGAGAGGGATGTAACTCCGATTCTATGTGAAGACGATGATGCCGACACCATAAGTGAGAGTGATACCGTAAGTGAAATAGGCGCTGGTGACAATAACAATGTAGACAAGATATACGGATATAACAAATGTACAAATGATGAAGATGTTGCAAGAGCAGACGATGATGCTATGATTAACGATATCGTTCAGCCAATGTGGATTGAAACACCAATAAAAATTCAGAAGTTGAATATCACGTCTCCGTTCCAAGACGAGATCACGGTGGCATTAGGGCGTGAAACACCTGTGAAAATTTCAAAACCGTCGGATCTGTGTCTAAATCGACCAGAAAGTGCGGAAACCTTTGGGCGTGAAACTCCATCAGGGGCACGTAAAAGGAAATCATCCGATTTACGCCCACGACATGATTTTAAGCGCCTTAGCTCGACGGGAGAAGACACGGAGGATCAGCATAACATGTCCTTTGTTTTGAGTCCGGACAATGATCTGTATGCAGGTTTGAATCCCAGACGCACCCAGTCTTGTACTTACGAGCTTGAGAGAGAGAATAAAGCAAAACACCATTTGCAGCAGCAACAACAACAACAACAGCAGATTTACCAACAGCATAAGCAGAGCGGTGAGTCATTGCTACAAGGCCTACAGAGCCCAGATATTCACAGTTTAGAGCGTGAGGCTCTGATCGAGTCGTTTCCAAACAGTCTGTACGCCATGAAGCCACATCACAAATCACACAAGAACCAATCCAGCTCAGTCGGCGTGAATGCGAAGACATTGCGGCAGTCACAGCAGAAACTGATAAAGCAGCAACAATACCTTAACGAAAGGGTAAAGAACTTTCTTCAAACTCAGACTGAAACCAGTCAAAGTGATGAAACAGAAGATAGTGAACCAGTCTCAAGGAATTCAAATCATAGGAAGATCAGTCAGATATCGCCAGGAAGTAGAACCAGTCTGAAAACGGACAATTACATTGTAACGGACAGAGGTAAACCTTACCAACGACCTTCGAGCGCAGCGACCGTCTGCAGCAGAAGTTCAAATGTTGATGTCGAGCCTTCGGGGTTGCCAAGCGAGGTTGCAGACTGGATTAACGAAACTATAGAGAAGAGACAAAAAACAAACCAGTCTGCAATGTCCGAGCCGGAATATAGAGATTACCTGTCCATGAAAGCAGAGCAAAGTCCGAAGCAGCAGAATTTTAAGTTTGAAGTAGGTCATGTTGTTCAAAGTGGAAATACAAGCAATGCTATTTGTACTGCTGGAAATAATGTTTCCATAGAAATTCCTGCAGCCAAGAATTCTCCACAGTCTTCCAATGATGACAGTAACTTTACAGTGCCAAAAGCGCCCCCTGTTTCAAATTTCCGCTCAAAGGAAGCATTGCGATCGAACACGGAACTGCCGTCTATCAATCAGAGATGCCAATCCTTGCCTATTTTTGTGTCGCCGGTACAGAGCCCAGTGTCACCAATGGCACTGCCAATAGGTCGTAACCATAGTAACACAAGAGCTGCATCCATGTCACCAAGGGCTCAGGTTCCGGAACAAAGCACAGAAATGTTGTCCCCGACGACCGGTGGAATCATGTCGCCCGTCCGAAGGAAGGAATTCCGAGACGGACAGGTCGTTTCACCCGCCCAGACAAGTCTGTATCCCAGCCTTGGTCATCGAGACCCTAAGCAAGGCACTTACCTAGCCAGTATCCAGCACTCCCTTCAGAAACCAGTTGACACATCACATGACCTGATGAGTCCCCAGGATGTTTTGCTAGGCAAGCACCCGCTCGCTATTGTCAACTTGGGAGGCAAATCTCATAGTCTGCTTCATCACGGTAGCAGGGAACCGTCCATCGATGCAGACGACCATTATGTCTCTCATGCCCCATTTTCTGACTCTGGGTACCACAGTTGTGGTCCCAGTCCGATATTGAACTCCACTTCACTGTCTGTGGCAGATAATTCTGACCTCGTTTACGGTCAGCGGAGAGGTAATTCTGCCTACAAACATGTGGTTGTCGAGTCACCCGTCACCATGATAACAGAATACACGAGTCCCGTACTGCAGCTCTCGCCACAACAGTCCCCAAACAACCCGCAGTTGACGATTCATCAACAGAATGTTACCATGGCAACCAGTCAGATGAACAATCTCGGCATGAATCCGAGTCAGCTGCGATCGTCGATTCACAGCGCGTTTATTCCTATCCAAGGTTCTCATCACGATGTCCGCTACGTTACACCCATAAAACCAATGGTCACGTTGCCAAGCAACAGTCACGAACAGAATTCTATTTCTGAGAATGTGGGTATTTCCAGTAGTCTATTTATAGAGGCCAATCATCCAATTTTAGGAACAGAAGTAACCATGGTTTCTCCGAGGTCAGCAGATCCACCCTCGTATGAAGTAGCTATTAAACAGTTGAAAACATCCACTTCTTCAAAATTGGGACCAGGGATCGGCAGTCAGTCGTTGGAAGTTATAAATAGCATTGACACGATCAGTGAGCAAAATTCGAAGTTAGAACAACAGCACTTGTTGTTGGCAAATATGGGTGTTGAGCAGGCGGACAATTTAGGACCCTTTGCACAGAAACTGATGAAGCTGTCACATCAGACGCATAATGGCGGTAAAGTTATCCAAACGTTGCTTAGCAACGAACTGATTAGTTCTAATACAAAGACAGTTTCCATGGTAGCAAATCCTCAGAGTTCATTCATTCCAGCTGGAAATGATCTCTGTATTTTACAGCCAGACTTTGGCCAATCAGTATCAAGCATTTTACCGCCCACTTTTGGTAACAGCCAATCCGTATCAAGCATTTTACCGCCCAATTTTGGTAACAACCAATCAGTATCAAGTATTTTACCAGCAACTATTGGTAACAGCCAATCAGTATCAAGTATTTCGAATTCGAACATTAATCCAAATGGTGCTACATTACATTTTAATTTCACTGGTGATATGAACACTTTCACGGACAACCATTTAATGAAGGATAACACTAGTCTAATTGATCAAACAAAGACGAATTTTGTAGTAAAACCAATCAGTGCTATTAAGAGTGTGCTCTCAAACAACATTCCTCGACATTCCATGCTCATTTCAAACTCAGATGAAACTGTGCTAAATATAGATCCGTCCTTTCATTCGTCGTCTCATTTTGGATCTGCCAATCAAACGGCAGAAGAAACTCTGATGACATCATTACATCATCATGAATCAGCAAGTTTGAGTGAAAATGAAAACAATCGGCTTTTGAACAAACCAACCATTTCATTCCCGCAGGATTTTAAAGAAACCCAGAGATTTCAGGTTTCAAATACAGAAATTAATTTATTTTCCAATGATAGAAAGGATCATGCAAACACAATAAATGTGTTAATTGGTGGAAAGATGGCTAGTCAGGACCTGGTGATAGTGAGTGATGCCGGGCAGAACAAACCGGAGATCTCTCCACAGGAACTCATGGATGATATCGGGTTAACGTGGGAGTCACTGAGGGAGATTGAGGGAGATGTGGGAGATTTCAATATGCTTAATTAAATTTAATAATAATTTATTGCAAACATTTTTCACAATAAGGACAACACAATTTTACAATTTGTTTACATGTATCATAATGTTACAATCAAATTTTAAACAAACATTAATTTAATGTGTTTTACATTTATTTATCGTCGCTACCGGTTGCCCATATGAGCGACGCCTCCTGAAGAGATTAGTCATTTTAGATTTTTGGAGGATAGTGCAATGATACAGAGAGAGACCCATTCCAGAGTCTCCTCTGGTTCTTTAAACGTGCACTGTGTACAGCACTGACACGAGACCTCCGTTTAAAGTCACATCTGAAAGACCTACATACACCTCAGCCAACCAATCACACGGCTTATATTTTTATTATTGGTTATGTCTAAGATTTACATACACCTCAGCCAACCAATCACACGGTTTATATTTTTATAATTGGTTAAGTCTAAGATTTACATACACCTCAGCCAACCAATCACACAGTTTATATTTTTATAATTGGTTAAGTCTAAGATTTACATACACCTCAGCCAACCAATCACACGGTTTATATTTTTATAATTGGTTACGTCTAAGATTTACATACACCTCAGCCAACCAATCACACGGTTTATATTTTTATAATTGGTTAAGTCTAAGATTTACATACACCTCAGCCAACCAATCACACGGTTTATATTTTTATAATTGGTTAAGTCTAAGATTTACATACACCTCAGCCAACCAATCACACGGTTTATATTTTTATAATTGGTTAAGTCTAAGATTTACATACACCTCAGCCAACCAATCACACGGTTTATATTTTTATAATTGGTTAAGTCTAAGATTTACATACACCTCAGCCAACCAATCACACGGTTTATATTTTTATAATTGGTTAAGTCTAAGATTTACATACACCTCAGCCAACCAATCACACGGTTTATATTTTTATAATTGGTTAAGTCTAAGATTTACATACACCTCAACCAACCAATCACACGGTTTATATGTTTATGTAAGTATAGGAAATAAGCCGAAAATGATCCAATATGTAAAATATTGGACTGTGTGAGGCAAGTAGCGCCGAAGACAGTACCAATATTTTACATAGTTTATGCAAATTTATTTTAGCTCGAATGCGAAACAAGTTCTTTCAACTTATATTAATCACTCTCGATACCTCATTCCGGATGGAATCCATCACCATGAAGGAGAGAGAAGAGGCATGTGGATTTTAAATGCATTGCCTAAGGGCATCCTAACGCCACTGCGCTATCACTACTTCCACATTTTACATATTGGATCCGTTTGAGGCTTATATCTTTCTTAAAACACATACATATAACAAGATCCTACTAATTAAAATTGTTAATTTCTTGCATGTATGCGTAGGATTTAATATAATACTCTGGCCTTCTGACAGCAGTCCAATATTAATAATAATGGACTGCGAGTACAAAGGCATGACGTCACGACAGTGTTTCAACATCTGTTAGTTAATTATGCAACCTGTTTAACAGAACAGTACCTACTGTAAAATAGAATTATTTTCATCACATAGACTTTTTGTTTTAATACTAGATTGTTGTCCTTAAAATATATTTTAATTTATTCAAATCTATTTTTGGAACAAAAAGAGAATTGTGTTCTAAAAATAGATTTGTATTCTAAAAATAGATTTTTATTTTTCAAATAGACTTTTTAATAGAAACAGTAGTTTTCTGATTTTATATCTGTGTACACACAGAACATTGCTATAATAATGTTTGGATAAAATATTGACATGATTGATATTGTTTATCATTTTGAGTGTTTAGTCTTGTATATATATGTTATAGTCTCTCCATTTCCCAATTTTCTGCTTAAAAAGCCTTCTCCAAGGGAATTTATAGCTATAAGTTCAGCTAGTTCATTTTCTGTCAGTTTCACGTCATTATCTGATTAGCGCAGTGGTTAGCGCGCTCACTTCTCAATAATGCAACCTGGGTTCGATCCTCGGACCGGGAAGTATGTGAGATGGTACTGTGGTCGCCAGATCGGACAGGTGGGCTTTCTCCATGTACTCCGGTTTCCTCCCACTCGAATGACCACATATACGCTTTCATCCGCGCCACAGGGATTTGGCACGTTTGGGGGTACTAGTATATATATGACAGAACCCGTGTCGTAGTATGGAAATGTGACCTGCTATGGCCAATGTCTGTGGCAATTGTTTGCAAAGTATACATGCATGCAGCTTAAAGTTGTGTTTTATTTGAAGAACAATATAAAGACTCGGGATAGGCGTTATATTTGGACAGCTTTGTACAAAATTGTTTCAGATAGGGCCATTTTATTGATCGATGCGAAATCTGACATCCCACAGAGTAGAATCCCTGTACTTAAATATATATACTAGTACCCCCAAATGTGCCGAATCCCTGTGATCCGCGCCAACGAGAGTGATTAATATAAGTTGTTAGAACTTGCTTCGCAATCGTTGTAAAATAAATAATATTTAAAAAACTAAAAGATTCCAGAAAATAAAATGTGATACTGCACTGCATTCAGTATGAAATATTATGTAGTATTCAGTATGATATATTATGTAGTATTCAGTATGATATATTATGTAGTATTCAGTATGATATATTATGTAGTATTCAGTATGATATATTATGTAGTATGATATATTATGTAGTATTCAGTATGATATATTATGTAGTATGATATATTATGTAGTATTCAGTATGATATATTATGTAGTATTCAGTATGATATATTATGTAGTATTCAGTATGATATATTATGTATAAATACAGTTTCAACTTTTTTTTAAACTGATAAATTTGTATAAATTAAGGCTTTTTAAGCACATTTGGAAATTGGGAGATTATAAGATGTATTTTATTACTAGTTCCATTTTATGGAACAATAAACATGTTTACATTTATATATTGTATTTAACTGCCATTTTGAACAATGTTTGCACTTCTTCCATGTTGTAACTATTTATATTTACCATGGAATGGTACTTTCATTACATTTTTGTGTTGTTGTTTTTTTTAAAAGTTTATTTAACGTCGCTACGGCAACGGGCTGTTTACATGTACCTAGCAACACCTTTTCATGGGCAGGCTCCAGCGGTTAACCAGTACTTTGTGCGCCAACCTCCGTAAGCTGCCAACGTTTTTCAAATATAGAGACACGGTCTGAGCGGGTCTCGAACCCTTGACCATCAGTGATGATAGGTTACAGTGATATCCCAGTCAGCGACCTTAGCCACTCGACCACAAAGGCGCAGCTTTTTGTTTAGTTTCGATAATTTTAAATTAATTGAATCCTCCTGAAAAATGATTAAAATCGAAATGCATTAATGTCTCTAGGAATGGGTCTATGTCTGTATCATTGCACTATCCTCCAAAACTCTAAAATGACAAATCTCTTCAGGAGGCGTCGCTCATATGGGCAACCGGCGACGATAAATAAACGTAAAACAAACGAAGCTTGACTTTGTGGACAAGGATATAGAGTGAGCTGTGCTGTAAGCTGTGTCGTACAACCAGGGTTCCCTCTGTCTGAATGTTTGTCTGCTCCACTTCTGTCGCCTATTGAAAAACACTGGAGCCAATTTAAAAAACTTGGAGCCAACTAAGAGCAAATAAATATTTGAAGCCATGTATTTGACAAAACATGTGCCAAAAAAAAATAAGAAAAAAAAAGTTGCGCCAAATATTTCAGCCAGTTCACAAATTTTAGCGCTAATATTTGTTTTTTGTCGCAATTGGTGCCATTGGCGACCGACAGCGGGAACCCTGACAATACGATTATTGAGTTACTCTTATGACACTGATTTCACTAGAGTGGAGTGATACAGGACACCATGTGGGGCGTAACCTCGATGATCTTGTCTGAATCGCCCCCACAAGGGGTGTAACCTCGATAATCTTGTCTGAATCGCCCCCACAAGAGGTGTAACCTCGATAATCTTGTCTGAATCGCCCCCACAAGGGGTGTAACCTCGATAATCTTGTCTGAATCGCCCCCACAAGGGGCGTAACCTCGATAATCTTGTCTGAATCGCCCCCACAAGAGGTGTAACCTCGATAATCTTGTCTGAATCGCCCCCGCAAG
>CM026388.1:53272799-53301285 GCA_014843695.1 Archivesica marissinica | reverse complement strand
TGTCTGAATCGCCCCCACGAGACAAGTAACTGAATCGCCCCCACGAGACAAGTAACTGAATCGCTCCCACTAACCTCGATGATCTTGTCTGAATCGCCCCAACTCGAGTGCAATACGAAATCAAGTATCAAAAGATTAACCTAATAATTCTTCTATTACATGTCCCTCGATAAAACACTAACGTCAATTACCAACTCATTTCCTTTTCTTTTCTGAATATATTTCCAATGTAAGCTAATAAACTCGTATCTAAAAATAGACACCTGGGAAAACCAGTAAATCTAGAACAAGTAGCGTTTGTGAAGACATGTGTGCAGGATTTAGTCACAGTACATGCTATTTGAAGTCTGTATGATATTTAATTAAGCCTACAGTGCCGTAGCTAGAATTTGAAAAAAATAACCGAAGCAACCCCCCCCCCCCCCCCTCAAATTATTTTTGTGTATGATTGTCGGTGCAGGCAGTTTCATCAGTTTGCCTATTTGTATATCTTTCGTTACTTGCTAAATTCTAACCGAGGCGAGTGCCTCATTTGCCTCAGTGTGGCTACGGGCCTGGCCTAGCATGCTGGAATCATGTATAATTGTCCCTTTGTGTAAAAGTGAGAAGAGTAATCCGGCTAGAGCCATAATATGGATTCTGAAAATCAGGTGTCAAGTTGTCAGTGACGTCATTTATAAAAAGATTATTTGTTTGCTTAAAGCGACACTACATCAGTGAAAACAATCATTTCTGCATCACTAATTTCCTATGATATGGTATAATTTCTTTCTAAATACCTGCCCCAAAAACTGAGTATTTCAAGTAATAAACAAACGTCGTATGTGCGTATCCTGGGTAACAAGATTTATGATACATATTTACAGTTATATTTCACATCTGTGCCTTTGCATATTTATTTGTAGACTAATCTTAGTTAAATTATCTCTAAGCGACAATATCATGCATTTAGTATTGACTCTAATTACAAACAAACGTCAATTCAGTCATGTGGATGTAGTGTGGATGTAGTGTGGATGTCGTGTGGATGTAGTGTGGATGTCGTGTGGATGTAGTGTGGATGTAGTGTGGATGTCGTGTGGATGTAGTGTGGATGTAGTGTGGATGTAGTGTGGCTGTAGTGTGGATGTCGTGTGGATGTAGTGTGGATGTCGTGTGGATGTAGTGTGGCTGTAGTGTTGATGTAGTGTGGATGTAGTGTGGATGTCGTTATATAAAATCCTACTTGTAGACCACAAACACACTGTTTGTTGATTCAATGTTTGTGGAAGAATTTGTAGTAGCAATGCATTTATACGTGTAAACAAAATTATTTTGTTTGGCTTTTTGCGATGTAATGTCGCTTTAAGTGAATGATCAAATAATATTTCACTTTTGAACATAGAAAGTATTATTATCTATATTATATTGCTTTCAATGTTTATATAGCCATCACCTTATATTACACATACCGTATACAATGTCAGAAACCGAATCCTGCGACTTGTATGCTACATAGTTACAAATAAACATCTCACATACTTCCCTGCCTGAGGTTCGAACCCAGTAAGCAACCGAATCCTACGACTTGTTTACTCCATAATTACAAATAAACATCTCACATACTTCCCTACCCGAGGTTCGAACCCAGTAAGCAACCAAATCCTGCGATTTGTTTACTCCATAGTTACAAACAAACATTGACGGAAAAATCCGGAGTACCGGAGAAAACCCACCAGTCCGATCCGGCGACCACCGTACCATCTCACATACTTCCCTGTCCGAGGTTCGAACCCAGGTTACATTGGTGTGAAGTGAGCATGCTCGAACACAACTCGTACCATTTTACCAAGCGCGTGACGGACTAGGGCTCATTCTGGGTAATCATGTCTGGGAGAGGTGAGACAGCGCGCTATTGCACCCTTAAATTGTGTTATTTAATAAATTTCAACAAAATAAGGATAAAAGTCACTTTCTGACCATTTTGAATAGTGTGTTATAATGGATTATAATCTTACTGGACAATATTTTGTATGAAAATTTGTAAAGTATTTTGTTTTTAGGGAGAAATGGGGTTCTCTCCAGGGGGCGAAGTCGGGTCCCTAGGGCAACTATTTCGCCCAGTTACCCTCTAAGATGAGCGCTGGCGTCGCATATATCATATATTCTGTATCATGTGGACGTTGTGACGTTATTGTTCATGTATTTATTCTATTTATTAACTCGTTGTCGTCCTATGAACGCGTGTATCAGACGTATTTATTTCTGTTACGTTATTTATGTTAATGATTTCCTTAAGAGTTTAGGTTTTACGGCATCTCCCTCATATTACTCGCATCATTACCGTATATAACCACCCCCACCCCGCAATAATCTGTCACAACATAAGTCATCTTCCCCATATGTCCACCCCATGACTGTTTTCCTCCACAAATCCATTTCCCCGTATATCCACCCCATGACTGTTTTCCTCCACAAATCCATTTCCCCGTATATCCACCCCATGACTGTGTTTTCCTCCACAAATCCATTTCCCCGTATATCCACCCCATGACTGTGTTTTCCTCCACAAATCCATTTCCCCGTATGTCTACCCCATGACTGTGTTTTCCTCCACAAATCCATCTCCCCGTATATCCACCCCATGACTGTGTTTTCTCCACAAATCCATCTACCCATATGTCCACCCCATGACTGTGTTTCCCCCACAAATCCATCTCCCCATATGTCCACCCCTGACTGTGTTTTCCCCCACCCCATGACTGTGTTTTCCCCCACAAATCCATCTCCCTCAAATAATATATAACAACACAAGTCCATATTTCCCCCATAAATGTTGCTTGTTGTATTTATACGTACAACAATAACACCACAAGTCCATATTTCCTCATAAATGTTCCTTGTTGTATTTATACGTACAACAATAACACCACAAATCCATATTCCCCTATAAATGTTCCTTGTTGTATTTATGTGTACAACACAAGTCCATATTTCCCCCATAAATGTTCCTTGTTGTATTTATACGTACAACACAAGTCCATATTTCCCTATAAATGTTTCTTGTTGTATTTATACGTACAACAATAACACCACAAGTCCATATTTCCCCCCATAAATGTTCCTTGTTGTATTTATACGTACAACACAAGTCCATATTTCCCTATAAATGTTCCTTGTTGTATTTATACGTACAACAATAACACCACAAGTCCATATTTCCCCCCATAAATGTTCCTTGTTGTATTTATACGTACAACAATAACACCACAAGTCCATATTCCCCTATAAATGTTCCTTGTTGTATTTATACGTACAACAATAACACCACAAGTCCATATTCCCCTATAAATGTTCCTTGTTGTATTTATGCGTACAACACAAGTCCATATTCCCCTATAAATGTTCCTTGTTGTATTTATACGTACAACAATAACACCACAAGTCCATATTTCCCTATAAATGTTGCTTGTTGTATTTATACGTACAACACAAGTCCATATTTCCCTATAAATGTTCCTTGTTGTATTTATACGTACAACACAAGTCCATATTTCCCTATAAATGTTCCTTGTTGTATTTATACGTACAACATAACACCACAAGTCCATATTCCCCCATAAATGTTCCTTGTTGTATTTATGCGTACAACACAAGTCCATATTTCCCTATAAATGTTCCTTGTTGTATTTATACGTACAACAATAACACCACAAGTCCATATTCCCCCATAAATGTTGCTTGTTGTATTTATACGTACAACAATAACACCACAAGTCCATATTCCCCTATAAATGTTCCTTGTTGTATTTATACGTACAACACAAGTCCATATTTCCCTATTAATGTTGCTTGTTGTATTTATACGTACAACACAAGTCCATATTCCCCTATAAATGTTCCTTGTTGTATTTATACGTACAACAATAACACCACAAGTCCATATTCCCCTATAAATGTTCCTTGTTGTATTTATACGTACAACAATAACACCACAAGTCCATATTTTCCCCCATAAATGTTGCTTGTTGTATTTATGACGTCACCAATGAATGAGAATAGTATTCTTGTTTACGATTGGCCAGAATAATCTGTTTTTGACATATTTATGACGTATTTTTGACGTATTTATCACGTATTTATCACGTACCCATACTGTGTTGTGCAATTCTGTTCAGTTGTATGCATAGCTGTTACTCGTGTGGTATTTTATTGTACAAGATTGGCTTTATTTAAAATTCTAACATGACTCGGTATTTTGTCTGTATACGCAAACAACCAATTTACCGCGTTTAAATATTCAATAAAACATGGTTTAGCGTGTTATGTCAGACGTGATGTCATTTTGCTAGCAATTTTATAGTTTTGTGACATCATTAATGCTTTTTAAAAAATAACACCAACTATTTTTGCGATTTTTAGATATTTTGGTCATGTTAGAATCGATATATTTCCGTTATTTATAGTCAAATAAAACATGGTTTGTTCTGAGCAGCAGATTTAGTTTATACAAATTCATTTTAGCAAGATTGCGTAACGAGTTTGTACAACTTAATATTAATTACTCTCGGCACCTCATTCCTGATGGAATCCATCCCCACAAGGGAGAGAGAAGAGGCAATGTGGAATTTAAATGTGTGCCTAAGGGCACAATCGTAACGGCCTGCGTGATCAATTCATACACGTCAGATCTCCAAACCATGTTTTATTCGCCAATAAACAACGGAAAGACAGAATATGTCTTGATCACACTATAAAGCAGAGCTTCATTTTTGGACTTTTGATAATAAAATAAATGATAAACCATACCCCCAGTGTTCATGTTTATTGAGAACTGTCCTTTCTGCAATGAGACAAACTGTGTGTGTGTTTTACGTTTATTTATCGTCGCTACCGGTTGCCCATATGAGCGACTCCTCCTGAAGAGATTAGTCATTTTTGATTTTTGGAGGATAGTGCAATGATAAAGACAGAGACCCATTCCAGAGTTTCCTCTGGTTCTTTTACGTGCACAGTGTAAAGCACCAACACGAGACCTCGGTTTAATGTCCCATCTGAAAGACTGTTAATTTTATTATGGTCAAGACGGGCGGACCAGTCCAGTCCAGCATGTTACCACTGGACTACAGATCCATTGTCGTTGTTTCGAATTATAAATGTCTGATTATACGTAATGTAGATCAGTTGTGGGACTCGGTGCAGTTTAAGCTTAAACGATTGCGAAGCAAGTTTTAACAACTTATATTAATCACTCTTGTTGATGAAAGTATATGTGGTCATTCGTGTCGGAGAAAACCCACCTGTCCGATCTGGCGACCATCGTACCATCTCGTCCGAGGATCAAACACGGGTTGCATTGGTGAGAAGCGAGCACGCTAACCACTGCACTAATCTGACAGCCAGTTACAGTTGAGGCACACTTTTATAGAAAGTATAGGTATGTACAAAACAACACCATCATAACCCGTCCGCTGCAGCATGGTATAGTTATGTACGAAACAATCCACCATAACATGTCTGCTGCAGTATGGTATTGGTACGTACGAAACAATCCACCATAACCTGTCTGCTGCAGTATGGTATAGGTACGTACGAAACAACCCACCATAACCCGTCCGCTGCAGTATGGTATAGGTACGTACGAAACAATCCACCATAACCTGTCTGCTGCAATATGGTATAGGTACGTACGAAACAATCCACCATAACCCGTCCGCTGCAGTATGGTATAGGTATATACGAAACAACCCACCATAACCCGTCCGCTGCAGTATGGTATAGGTATATACGAAACAACCCATCATAACATGTCTGCTGCAGTATGGTATAGGTATATACGAAACAACCCACCATAACCCGTCCACTGCAGTATGGTGTAGGTACGTACGAAACAACCCATCATAACACGTCCGCTACAGTATGGTATAGTTATATACGAAACAACCCACCATAACATGTCCGCTGCAGTATGGTATAGGTACGTACGAAACAACCCACCATAACATGTCCGCTGCAGTATGGTATAGGTATGTACGAAACAACCCACCATAACCCGTCCGCTGCAGTATGGTATAGGTATGTACGAAACAACCCACCATAACATGTCCGCTGCAGTATGGTATAGGTATGTACGAAACAACCCACCATAACCCGTCCACTGCAGTATGGTATAGTTATGTACGAAACAACCCATCATAACATGTCCACTGCAGTATGGTATAGTTATGTACGAAACAACCCACATAACCCGTCCTGCAGTATGGTATAGGTATTACGAAACAACCCACATAACCCGTCCACTGCAGTATGGTATAGGTATATACGAAACAACCCATCATAACCCGTCCACTGCAGTATGGTATAGGTATATACGAAACAACCCATCATAACCCGTCTGCTGCAGTATGGTATAGGTATATACGAAACAACCCATCATAACCCGTCTGCTGCAGTATGGTATAGGTATATACGAAACAACCCATCATAACCCGTCTGCTGCAGTATGGTATAGGTATATACGAAACAACCCATCATAACCCGTCCGCTGCAGTATGGTATAGGTATATACGAAACAACCCATCATAACCCGTCTGCTGCAGTATGGTATAGGTATATACGAAACAACCCATCATAACCCGTCTGCTGCAGTATGGTATAGGTATATACGAAACAACCCATCATAACCCGTCCGCTGCAGTATGGTATAGGTATATACGAAACAACCCACCATAACCCGTCCACTGCAGTATGGTATAGGTATATACGAAACAACCCATCATAACCCGTCTGCTGCAGTATGGTATAGGTATATACGAAACAACCCACCATAACCCGTCCACTGCAGTATGGTGTAGTTATGTACGAAACAACCATCATAACCCGTCCGCTGCAGTATGGTATAGGTATATAGTGAAACAACCCATCATAACCCGTCCACTGTAGTATGGTATAGGTAGGTACGAAACAACCCATTATAACATGTCTGCAGCAGTATGGTATAGGTATATACGAAATAACCCCATCATAACATGTCTGCTGCAGTATGGTATAGGTATATAGTGAAACAACCCATCATAATCCGTCTGCTGCAGTATGGTATAGGTATGTACGAAACAACCCATCATAACATGTCTGCTGCAGTATGGTGTAGTTATGTACGAAACAACCCACCATAACCCATCCGCTGCAGTATGGTATAGGTATGTACGAAACAACCCACCATAACCCGTCCGCTGCAGTATGGTATAGGTATGTACGAAACAACCCATCATAACCCATCCACTGCAGTATGGTATAGGTATGTACGAAACAACCCACCATAACCCGTCCGCTGCAGTATGGTATAGGTATGTACGAAACAACCCATCATAACCCGTCCGCTGCAGTATGGTATAGGTATATACGAAACAACCCATCATAACATGTCTGCTGCAGTATGGTGTAGCTATGTACGAAACAACCCACCATAACCCATCTGCTGCAGTATGGTATAGGTGTGTACGAAACAACCCACCATAACCCGTCCGCTGCAGTATGGTATAGTTACGTACGAAACAACCCATCATAACATGTCTGCTGCAGTATGGTATAGGTATATATGAAACAACCCATCATAACATGTCCGCTGCAGTATGGTATAGGTACGTACGAAACAATCCACCATAACCCGTCCGCTGCAGTATGGTATAGGTATGTACGAAACAACCCATCATAACCCGTCCACTGCAGTATGGTATAGGTATGTACGAAACAACCCATCATAACCCGTCCGCTGCAGTATGGTATAGGTATGTACGAAACAACCCATCATAACCCGTCCACTGCAGTATAGTATAGGTATATACGAAACAACCCATCATAACCCGTCCGCTGCAGTATGGTATAGGTATATACGAAACAACCCATCATAACCGTCCCTGCAGTATGGTATAGGTAGTACGAAACAACCACCATAACCCGTCCACTGCAGTATGGTATAGGTACGTACGAAACAACCCACATAACATGTCCGCTGCAGTATGGTATAGGTATGTACGAAACAACCCATCATAACATGTCCGCTGCAGTATGGTATAGGTATGTACGAAACAACCCACCATAACCTGTCCGCTGCAGTATGGTATAGGTATGTACGAAACAACACCATCATAACATGTCCGCTGCAGTATGGTATAGGTATATACGAAACAACACCATCATAACATGTCTGCTGCAGTATGGTATAGGTATATACGAAACAACCCACATAACTCCTGCAGTATGGTATAGGTGTACGAAACAACCACATAACCGTCCGCTGCAGTATGGTATAGGTACGTACGAAACAACCCATCATAACATGTCAGCTGCAGTATGGTATAGGTATATACGAAACAACCCATCATAACATGTCCGCTGCAGTATGGTATAGGTACGTACGAAACAAACCATCATAACCTGTCCGCTGCAGTATGGTATAGGTATATACGAAACAACACCATCATAACATGTCCGCTGCAGTATGGTATAGGTATATACGAAACAACACCATCATAACATGTCCGCTGCAGTATGGTATAGGTATATACGAAACAACACCATCATAACATGTATGCTGCAGTATGGTATAGGTACGTACGAAACAACCCATCATAACCCGTCCACTGCAGTATGGTATAGGTATATACGAAACAACCCATCATAACATGTCTGCTGCAGTATGGTGTAGGTACGTACGAAACAATCCATCATAACCCGTCCACTGCAGTATGGTATAGGTACGTACGAAACAACCCAGCATAACATGTCCGCTGCAGTATGGTATAGGTACGTACGAAACAATCCATCATAACCCGTCCACTGCAGTATGGTATAGGTACGTACGAAACAACCCATCATAACATGTCTGCTGCAGTATGGTATAGGTATATACGAAACAACACCATCATAACATGTCCGCTGCAGTATGGTATAGGTACGTACGAAACAACCCATCATAACATGTCCGCTGCAGTATGGTATAGGTACGTACGAAATAATCCACCATAACATGTCTGCTGCAGTATGGTATAGGTACGTACGAAACAATCCACAATAACCTGTTCGCTGCAGTATGGTATAGGTATATACGAAACAACACCATCATAACATGTCCGCTGCAGTATGGTGTAGGTATGTATGAAATATCCCATCATAACATGTCTGCTGCAGTATGGTATAGTTACATACCTAACAACCATCAAGATTTCGCGATTTCAACTTCACGAATTCGACGTCCACGTTATATATATGTATTAGAATAAATATTGTTCCAACTAACCAGGTCACACGGCAGCTTACAGCTCATATGGCGCGTTCCTCTTGTCTCTGACACAGACTAGCCTGTGTTCCAGTCTGGGATCTAGTATGGCGATTTTTCACTAATTTACTTCTGGCAAAATGATAGTTGATATTATCAGAAACTCAATTCGGCCCAAAATTGTCTCGGTGTTTTACATATATGTTTATGACTGACGAGCCAATATAATATCAACGCCTGTTTACAGGCTAACAAACGATGATACGATATATATTGCTTTTAATTATTCGTAATTAAGAATTAGCAGCTCTGCACGTTCCTGTAATGTTTCTATGGGTATAAATTTAATGTAATACTAGTACATGTAGACAAGTTTAAAAAAAATATTTTTCACTTGTTTTCACAGACGGATCTGTAGTCCAATGGTAACACGATGGACTGGTAATCCAGGGATCGCTGGTTCGATCCCCCGTCTGATCCTAATAAAATTAACAGTCTTTCAGTTGGAACTTTAAACCGAGGTCTCGTGTCGGTACTGTACACAGTACACGTAAAAGAATCAGAGCAGACTCTGGAATTAGTCTCTGTCTGTATCATTGCACAATCCTCCAAAAATCTAAAATGACTAATCTCTTCAGGGCAGCCGGTAGCGTATGGGCAGCCGGTAGCGACGATAAATAAACGTAAAACACAAGATACAAGCCTCAAATGGATCCAAAACGCGCACTGAATACTACATAATATATCATACTGAATACTACATAATATATCCTACTGAATACTACATAATATATCATACTGAATACTACATAATATATCATACTGAATACTACATAATATATCATACTGAATACTACATAATATATCATACTACATAATATATCCTACTGAATACTACATAATATATCATACTGAATACTACATAATATATCCTACTGAATACTACATAATATATCATACTGAATACTACATAATATATCATACTGAATACTACATAATATATCCTACTGAATACTACATAATATATCATACTGAATACTACATAATATATCATACTACATAATATATCATACTGAATACTACATAATATATCATACTGAATACTACATAATATATCATACTACATAATATATCCTACTGAATACTACATAATATATCCTACTGAATACTACATAATATATCATACTACATAATATATCATACTGAATACTACATAATATATCATACTGAATACTACATAATATATCATACGGAATACTACATAATATATCATACTACATAATATATCATACTGAATACTACATAATATATCCTACTGAATACTACATAATATATCATACTGAATACTACATAATATATCATACTGAATACTACATAATATATCATACTACATAATATATCATACTGAATACTACATAATATATCCTACTGAATACTACATAATATATCATACTGAATACTACATAATATATCCTACTGAATACTACATAATATATCATACTGAATACTACATAATATATCATACTACATAATATATCATACTGAATACTACATAATATATCATACTGAATACTACATAATATATCATACTACATAATATATCCTACTGAATACTACATAATATATCCTACTGAATACTACATAATATATCATACTACATAATATATCATACTGAATACTACATAATATATCATACTGAATACTACATAATATATCATACTGAATACTACATAATATATCATACTACATAATATATCATACTGAATACTACATAATATATCATACTGAATACTACATAATATATCATACTGAATACTACATAATATATCATACTGAATACTACATAATATATCATACTACATAATATATCATACTGAATACTACATAATATATCATACTGAATACTACATAATATATCATACTGAATACTACATAATATATCATACTGAATACTACATAATATATCATACTGAATACTACATAATATATCGTACTGAATACTACATAATATATCATACTGAATACTACATAATATATTATACTGAATACTACATAATATTTCATACTGAATGCAGTGCAGTATCACATTTTATTTTCTGGAATGTTTTTGTTTTTTAAATATTATTTATTTTACAAAGATTGCGAAGCAATTTTTAACAACTTATATTAATCACTCTCGTTGGCGCGGATGAAAGCATAAACGTGGTCATTCGTGTGGGAGGAAACCGGAGTACCCGGAGAAAACCCACCTGTCCGATCTGGCGACCACCGTACCATTTCACATACTACCCGGTCCGAGGATGGAACCCGGGTTGCATTTGGTGAGAAGCGAGCGTGCTAATTGACTGCGCTAATTAACTGCGCTAATTGGACAGTCAATCTGGAATGCTTCTATTTGTGCGACAAAAGCTTGCCGTAGTGTAATATACATACGTTTACAAACAATATCTTCTTGTTTAGAGGGCATTGCCGTTTTGTCACAGACACACATCATTAGATATAACACCTAGCCTCCATGTTCTCCGCATTTCTGCACAATATTTCTCTATTATTCTCCGAATTAACTTCGTCTATGATTGAGGAAGGCAATATTGGCCCGGACGCTACCATGGTAACGCTTCCATATTGAAATACATTTCTTCCCTCATACGAATTTAGTGGTCTGTGGGGTATTTATAAATTGACTATATGAATAATTTACAGTAATCGTGAAATTCTCGAGTTCAAGAAAGCTGGAAACGGTTTCTAGGGCCGTGTGCAATATTTTAGTACTTTTAGTTAAACTGAATATTGGTGACCCACAGCTCGGTGACCCACTGCTCGATGACCCACTGCTAGGTGACCCACTGCTCGATGACCCACTGCTCGATGACCCACTGCTAGGTGACCCACTGCTCGATGACCCACTGCTCGATGACCCACTGCTCGATGACCCACTGCTCGATGACCCACTGCTAGGTGACCCACTGCTCGATGATCCACTGCTCGATGACCCACTGCTAGGTGACCCACTGCTCGATGACCCACTGCTCGATGACCTACTGCTAGGTGACCCACTGCTCGATGACCCACTGCTAGGTGACCCACTGCTCGATGACCCACTGCTCGATGACCCACTGCTAGGTGACCCACTGCTCGATGACCCACTGCTCGATGACCTACTGCTAGGTGACCCACTGCATCCCCTGCTCTGACCCACTGCTCGATGACCCACTGCTCGATGACCCACTGCTAGGTGACCCACTGCTCGATGATCCACTGCTCGATGACCCACTGCTAGGTGACCCACTGCTCGATGACCCACTGCTCGATGACCTACTGCTAGGTGACCCACTGCTCGGTGACCCACTGCTAGGTGACCCACTGCTCGATGACCCACTGCTCGATGACCTACTGCTAGGTGACCCACTGCTCGATGACCCACTGCTCGATGACCTACTGCTAGGTGACCCACTGCTCGATGACCCACTGCTAGGGACCCACTGCTCGATGACCCACTGCTCGATGACCTACTGCTAGGTGACCCACTGCTCGATGCTCGATGACACACTGCTCGATGACCCACTGCTCGGTGACCCACTGCTAGGTGACCCACTGCTCGGTGACCCACTGCTCGGTGACCCACTGCTAGGTGACCCACTGCTCGATGACCCACTGCTCGATGACCTACTGCTCGGTGACCCACTGCTAGGTGACCCACTGCTCGATGACCTACTGCTCGATGACCCACTGCTCGGTGACCCACTGCTCGATGACCCACTGCTCGATGACCTACTGCTAGGTGACCTACTGCTAGGTGACACACTGCTCGATGACCCACTGCTCGATGACCTACTGCTAGGTGACCCACTGCTCGATGACCCACTGCTCGATGACCTACTGCTAGGTGACCTACTGCTAGGTGACCTACTGCTCGATGACCCACTGCTAGGTGACCCACTGCTCGATGACCCTCTGCTCGATGACCCAACGCTAGGTGACCCACTGTTCGATACTCGATGACCCACTGCTAGGTGACCCACTGCTAGGTGACCCACTGCTATGTGACCCACTGCTAGGTGACCCACTGCTCGGTGACCCACTGCTAGGTGACCCACTGCTCGGTGAGGCCACCTGCCAAAAAAGGCCACTTTTTGACTCTCCCGAGGGTGGTCTTTATAAACAGGTTTGACTGTACTTTACTGCAAATCTTGTGTAATACCTATTTGTATGATGGAACTGTTGTTAGACATTGCGACAATAAGCTTGTACAGCAATCTACCTTTAACGTTTCTTTATTCGTTTTTTATTCTTCAGTACGAAAAATATTACTATTATTCATATGTGCAGGTTCGATCCCCCTTCTGACCCTAATAATATTAACCGTCTTTCAAATGGGACTTTAAACAGAGGTCTCGTGTCGGTTCTATACACCGTGCACGTAAACGAACAAGAGGAGACTCTGTAACGGGTCTCTGTCTGTATCATTGCACTATCCTCCAAAAATCTAAAATGACTAATCTCTTCAGGAGGAGTCGCTCATATGGGCAACCGGTAGCGACGATACATAAACGTAAAACATGCATGCAGACGAAGAAACACAGATCATCTGACAATACTGTAGTTATGAGATAGCTAACAAACACAGATCATCTGGCAATACTGTAGTTATGAGATAACTAACACACACAGATCATCTGGCAATACTGTAGTTATGAGATAGCTAACGAACACAGATCATCTGGCAATACTGTAATTATGAGATAGCTAACAAACACATATCATCTGGCAATACTGTAATTATGAGATAGCTAACAAACACAGATCATCTGGCAATACTGTAATTATGAGATAGCTAACAAACACAGATCATCTGGCAATACTGTAATTATGAGATAGCTAACAAACACAGATCATCTGGCAATACTGTAATTATGAGATAGCTAACAAACACAGATCATCTGGCAATACTGTAATTATGAGATAGCTAACACACACAGATCATCTGGCAATACTGTAGTTATGAGATAGCTAACACACACAGATCATCTGGCAATACTGTAATTATGAGATAGCTAACAAACATAGATCATCTGGCAATACTGTAATTATGAGATAGCTAACACACACAGATCATCTGGCAATACTGTACTTATGAGATAGCTAACAAACACAGATCATCTGGCAATACTGTAATTATGAGATAGCTAACAAACACAGATCATCTGGCAATACTGTAATTATGAGATAGCTAACAAACACAAATCATCTGGCAATACTGTAGTTATGAGATAGCTAACAAACACAGATCATCTGGCAATACTGTAGTTATGAGATAGTTAACACACACAGATCATCTGGCAATACTGTAATTATGAGATAGCTAACACACACAGATCATCTGGCAATACTGTAATTATGAGATAGCTAACAAACACAGATCATCTGGCAATACTGTAATTATGAGATAGCTAACAAACACAGATCATCTGGCAATACTGTAATTATGAGATAGCTAACAAACACAGATCATCTGGCAATACTGTAGTTATGAGATAGCTAACAAACACAGATCATCTGGCAATACTGTAGTTATGAGATAGTTAACAAACACAGATCAGCTGGCAATACTGTAATTATGAGATAGCTAACACACACAGATCATCTGGCAATACTGTAATTATGAGATAACTAACAAAACACAGATCATCTGGCAATACTGTAATTATGAGATAGCTAACAAACACAGATCATCTGGCAATACTGTAATTATGAGATAGCTAACACACACAGATCATCTGGCAATACTGTAATTATGAGATAGCTAACGAACACAGATCATCTGGCAATACTGTAATTATGAGATAGCTAACAAACACATATCATCTGGCAATACTGTAATTATGAGATAGCTAACAAACACAGATCATCTGGCAATACTGTAATTATGAGATAGCTAACAAACACAGATCATCTGGCAATACTGTAATTGTGAGATAGCTAACAAACACAGATCATCTGGCAATACTGTAATTATGAGATAGCTAACAAACACAGATCATCTGGCAATACTGTAATTATGAGATAGCTAACACACACAGATCATCTGGCAATACTGTAGTTATGAGATAGCTAACACACACAGATCATATGGCAATACTGTAATTATGAGATAGCTAACAAACACAGATCATCTGGCAATACTGTAATTATGAGATAGCTAACACACACAGATCATCTGGCAATACTGTAATTATGAGATAGCTAACAAACACAGATCATCTGGCAATACTGTAATTATGAGATAGCTAACAAACACAGATCATCTGGCAATACTGTAGTTATGAGATAGTTAACACACACAGATCATCTGGCAATACTGTAATTATGAGATAGCTAACACACACAGATCATCTGGCAATACTGTAATTATGAGATAGCTAACAAACACAGATCATCTGGCAATACTGTAATTATGAGATAGCTAACAAACACAGATCATCTGGCAATACTGTAATTATGAGATAGCTAACAAACACAAATCATCTGGCAATACTGTAGTTATGAGATAGCTAACAAACACAGATCATCTGGCAATACTGTAGTTATGAGATAGTTAACACACACAGATCATCTGGCAATACTGTAATTATGAGATAGCTAACACACACAGATCATCTGGCAATACTGTAATTATGAGATAGCTAACAAACACAGATCATCTGGCAATACTGTAATTATGAGATAGCTAACAAACACAGATCATCTGGCAATACTGTAATTATGAGATAGCTAACAAACACAGATCATCTGGCAATACTGTAGTTATGAGATAGCTAACAAACACAGATCATCTGGCAATACTGTAGTTATGAGATAGTTAACAAACACAGATCAGCTGGCAATACTGTAATTATGAGATAGCTAACACACACAGATCATCTGGCAATACTGTAATTATGAGATAGCTAACAAAACACAGATCATCTGGCAATACTGTAATTATGAGATAGCTAACAAACACAGATCATCTGGCAATACTGTAATTATGAGATAGCTAACACACACAGATCATCTGGCAATACTGTAATTATGAGATAGCTAACGAACACAGATCATCTGGCAATACTGTAATTATGAGATAGCTAACAAACACATATCATCTGGCAATACTGTAATTATGAGATAGCTAACAAACACAGATCATCTGGCAATACTGTAATTATGAGATAGCTAACAAACACAGATCATCTGGCAATACTGTAATTATGAGATAGCTAACAAACACAGATCATCTGGCAATACTGTAATTATGAGATAGCTAACAAACACAGATCATCTGGCAATACTGTAATTATGAGATAGCTAACACACACAGATCATCTGGCAATACTGTAGTTATGAGATAGCTAACACACACAGATCATCTGGCAATACTGTAATTATGAGATAGCTAACAAACACAGATCATCTGGCAATACTGTAATTATGAGATAGCTAACACACACAGATCATCTGGCAATACTGTACTTATGAGATAGCTAACAAACACAGATCATCTGGCAATACTGTAATTATGTGATAGCTAACAAACACAGATCATCTGGCAATACTGTAATTATGAGATAGCTAACAAACACAGATCATCTGGCAATACTGTAATTATGAGATAGCTAACAAACACAGATCATCTGGCAATACTGTAGTTATGAGATAGTTAACACACACAGATCATCTGGCAATACTGTAATTATGAGATAGCTAACACACACAGATCATCTGGCAATACTGTAATTATGAGATAGCTAACAAACACAGATCATCTGGCAATACTGTAATTATGAGATAGCTAACAAACACAGATCATCTGGCAATACTGTAATTATGAGATAGCTAACAAAACACAGATCATCTGGCAATACTGTAATTATGAGATAGCTAACAAACACAGATCATCTGGCAATACTGTAATTATGAGATAGCTAACAAAACACAGATCATCTGGCAATACTGTAATTATGAGATAGCTAACAAACACAGATCATCTGGCAATACTGTAATTATGAGATAGCTAACAAACACAGATCATCTGGCAATACTGTAGTTATGAGATAGCTAACACACACAGATCATCTGGCAATACTGTAATTATGAGATAGCTAACAAACACAGATCATCTGGCAATACTGTAATTATGAGATAGCTAACAAACCAAAGTTTTAGTATGCTCGAGGCGCTCCGTGCGTAGATCTTTCCAACATCTGACAATTGTCATTAAACAACGACAAAAGTTGGTGTCGCCGAAATTGCTGTGTGAATAATTGATAAGCAACTATGTTCTCATCTACTTCTAAATTTTGTCAAATATCGATTGGCTTTCACAAACATTTACATTTACTTGGAAGTCGTGATAGCGCTTCAGGCGCGAAAGATCCGGAGTTCGAGCCCCACTGGAGCCGTTACGATTGTGCCCTTAGGCAAGGCATTTAAATTCCACGTTGCCTCTTCTCTCTCCTTCGTGGCGATGGATTCCATCAGGAATGAGGTCTCGAGAGTGATTTATATAAGTTGAAATAACTTGTATCGCAATCGAGCTAAAATAAATTTGTATAAACTAAACATTTACTCTCTTAAAGCGACATTACATAGCAAAAAGCCAAACAATGCATTTTGCACGTATATATGCATTGCTACTACAAATTATTCCGAATACAATTGAACACTAACATTGAATCAACAAACAGTGTGTGTGTGGTCTACAAGTAGGATTTCATATAACGATCATCCATGATCCTGAATTGACGTTTGTTTGTCATTGGAGTCAATACTAAACGCGAGATACTGTCGTTTAGAGATACTTTAACTAAGATTAGTCTACAAATAAATATGCATAGGCACACATGTGAGAAATAGCGGTAAATATGTATCATAAATCGTGTTACTCAGAATACTCGCCTTGTATTACGCATTGGTGTTGACCCTATTTACATTATTTTGTTATGTCAACAAACCGCGTATACGACGTTTGTTTATTAGTTGAAATACTCAGTTTTTGAGGCAAGTATTTGGAAAGAAATTCTACCATATAATAGGAAATTACATTCTGCAGAAATTTGTGTTTTCACCGATGTATTGTCATTTTTTCGGTCAGTTTAATGTTTTTAGTTTAAAGTTTAAACATATTTTATTTCCCAATCGTATGCACAACAGTACACATATCAACATATATAAAAAGGATTAAACCCTTAAATTGTGGAAGGAATGTGCACACAACATAGACCCAGATCAGCCGCGGGGTAACACCTCGTCTGATCAGGATCTATGTTGCTTGCATAGAGCATGATCATAGTACACTGGGGTATTTCATAAATATGTGTATTCTATATAGTGTGCACATTCATGTTGGTATAAGACCATTTTGATGGCAACTTTCAATTTCTGTAGATATATGGGGGAGGGGGCATCTTGTCCGGGGAGGGAGGGGGTAGCGATGTTTTTTTTTATTGTGTCATAGTTCCGTGCCGAGTGCCTGTCGTCGGCAGCCTCATTTCTCAACCATACTGCGTGCTTTACGTTTATTTATCGTCGCTACCGGTTGCCCATAATTATGAGCGACGCCTCCTGAAGAGATAAGTCATTTTATATGTGTGTAGGATAGTGCAATGATACAGACAGAGACCCATTCCAGAGTCTCACAGTGCAATGATACAGACAGAGACCCATTCCAGAGTCTCACAGTGCAATGATACAGACAGAGACCCATTCCAGAGTCTCACAGTGCAATGATACAGACAGAGACCCATTCCAGAGTCTCACAGTGCAATGATACAGACAGAGACCCATTCCAGAGTCTCACAGTGCAATGATACAGACAGAGACCCATTCCAGAGTCTCACAGTGCAATGATACAGACAGAGACCCATTCCAGAGTCTCACAGTGCAATGATACAGACAGAGACCCATTCCAGAGTCTCACAGTGCAATGATACAGACAGAGACCCATTCCAGAGTCTCACAGTGCAATGATACAGACAGAGACCCATTCCAGAGTCTCACAGTGCAATGATACAGACAGAGACCCATTCCAGAGTCTCACAGTGCAATGATACAGACAGAGACCCATTCCAGAGTCTCACAGTGCAATGATACAGACAGAGACCCATTCCAGAGTCTCACAGTGCAATGATACAGACAGAGACCCATTCCAGAGTCTCACAGTGCAATGATACAGACAGAGAACCATTCCAGAGTCTCACAGTGCAATGATACAGACAGAGAACAATTCCAGAGTCTCACAGTGCAATGATACAGACAGAGAACAATTCCAGAGTCTCACAGTGCAATGATACAGACAGAGACCCATACCAGAGTCTCACAGTGCAATGATACAGACAGAGACCCATTCCAGAGTCTCACAGTGCAATGATACAGACAGAGACCCATTACAGAGTCTCACAGTGCAATGATACAGACAGAGACCCATTACAGAGTCTCACAGTGCAATGATACAGACAGAGACCCATTCCACAATCACCTCTGGTTCTTTTACGTGCACGGTGTACAGCACTGACACAAGACCTCGGTTTTAAAGTCCCACCTGAATGACTGTTAATTTTATTAGGGTCAGACCGGGGGATCGAACCTGCGATCCCTGGATTACGAGTACAACAGATTAGAATGAAAGACAGAGTGTTATATAAGTTTTCCCGTTACCATGGATACAGTTCACGAAGAGATCGCAACTAATCTAGTCAAAATATGATTATATATTTTTGAACAATTTTGAAACAGATTAAAAGTGTTTAAAGGGGATAGGTGTTTTTACTGTCATACGAAGTTTGTTCTGGTGCGGGCCGGTGTCTGGTGCGGGCCGGGCCGGTGTCTGGTGCGGGCCGGGCCGGTGTCTGGTGCGGGCCGGTGTCTGGTGCGGGCCGATGTCTGGTGCGGGCCGGGCCGGTGTCTGGTGCGGGCCGGTGTCTGGTGAGGACCGTTGTCTAATGTTGTTAAAACTTGTGCTCCAAACCATTTGTATGTTCATGCTATGTATTGTATGTTTACGTGTATGACATATGTACTATTGATTTGTAGTTCATGCTATGTATTGTATATTTACGTGTATGACATATGTACTATTGATTTGTAGTTCATGCTATGTATTGTATATTTACGTGTATGACATATGTACTATTGATTTGTAGTTCATGCTATGTATTGTATATTTACGTGTATGACATATGTACTATTGATTTGTAGTTCATGCTATGTATTGTATATTTACGTGTATGACATATGTACTATTGATTTGTAGTTCATGCTATGTATTGTATATTTACGTGTATGACATATGTACTATTGATTTGTAGTTCATGCTATGTATTGTATATTTACGTGTATGACATATGTACTATTGATTTGTAGTTCATGCTATGTATTGTATATTTACGTGTATGACATATGTACTATTGATTTGTAGTTCATGCTATGTATTGTATATTTACGTGTATGACATATGTACTATTGATTTGTAGTTCATGCTATGTATTGTATATTTACGTGTATGACATATGTACTATTGATTTGTAGTTCATGCTATGTATTGTATATTTACATGTATGACATATGTACTATTGATTTGTAGTTCATGCTATGTATTGTATATTTACGTGTATGACATATGTACTATTGATTTGCAATAAAATATGGTTAAAGAAATAAAAAGTATGACAGCGGCTTATTTAGAAATTTTGACAACCCATTAAGTGACACGTGATTCAATTCGTGACTATATCACACTTGCTGTCTAACCCAGCAGCTAACAAACAATGCCTCGCTGCGAGGGTGGGGGGGGGGTAACTTTTAATATAATAATATCACGAGGAATGTAGGAACGCAGTCTAACACAATATACGGTATTTATGCGATCGGTCATCACATAATGATATATCTGTTTTCTTTTTGTCTTTTAAGTTCATTTAAAGTCGCTACCGGTTGCCCCATTGAGCGACGGGCAGTTTACCTAACAACACATGTCCTGGGCAGTCTCCAGCGAGTAACCTGTACGTTGTGCACAAGAACACCCGCTGTTTGAAGGGTATTTTATACACAAGAACACTAGACACCCGCTGTTTGAAAGGTATTTTATACAACAAGAACACTAGACACCCGCTGTTTGAAGGGTATTTTATACAACAAGAACACTAGACACCCGCTGTTTGAAAGGTATTTTATACAACAAGAACACTAGACACCCGCTGTTTGAAGGGTATTTTATACAACAAGAACACTAGACACCCGCTGTTTGAAGGGTATTTTATACAACAAGAACACTAGACACCCGCTGTTTGAAGGGTATTTTATACAACAAGAACACTAGACACCCGCTGTTTGAAGGGTATTTTATACAACAAGAACACTAGACACCCGCTGTTTGAAGGGTAGTTTATACAACAAGAACACTAGACACCCGCTGTTTGAAGGGTATTTTATACAACAAGAACACTAGACACCCGCTGTTTGAAGGGTATTTTATACAACAAGAACACTAGACACCCGCTGTTTGAAAGGTAGTTTATACAACAAGAACACTAGACACCCGCTGTTTGAAGGGTATTTTATACAACAAGAACACTAGACACCCGCTGTTTGAAAGGTAGTTTATACAACAAGAACACTAGACACCCGCTGTTTGAAAGGTAGTTTATACAACAAGAACACTAGACACCCGCTGTTTGAAGGGTATTTTATACAACAAGAACACTAGACACCCGCTGTTTGAAGGGTAGTTTATACAACAAGAACACTAGACACCCGCTGTTTGAAGGGTATTTTATACAACAAGAACACTAGACACCCGCTGTTTGAAGGGTAGTTTATACAACAAGAACACTAGACACCCGCTGTTTGAAGGGTAGTTTATACAACAAGAACACTAGACACCCGCTGTTTGAAAGGTATTTTATACAACAAGAACACTAGACACCCGCTGTTTGAAGGGTATTTTATACAACAAGAACACTAGACACCCGCTGTTTGAAGGGTATTTTATACAACAAGAACACTAGACACCCGCTGTTTGAAAGGTATTTTATACAACAAGAACACTAGACACCCGCTGTTTGAAAGGTATTTTATACAACAAGAACACTAGACACCCGCTGTTTGAAGGGTATTTTATACAACAAGAACACTAGACACCCGCTGTTTGAAGGGTATTTTATACAACAAGAACACTAGACACCCGCTGTTTGAAAGGTATTTTATACAACAAGAACACTAGACACCCGCTGTTTGAAGGGTATTTTATACAACAAGAACACTAGACACCCGCTGTTTGAAGGGTATTTTATACAACAAGAACACTAGACACCCGCTGTTTGAAAGGTATTTTATACAACAAGAACACTAGACACCCGCTGTTTGAAAGGTATTTTATACAACAAGAACACTAGACACCCGCTGTTTGAAGGGTATTTTATACAACAAGAACACTAGACACCCGCTGTTTGAAGGGTATTTTATACAACAAGAACACTAGACACCCGCTGTTTGAAAGGTATTTTATACAACAAGAACACTAGACACCCGCTGTTTGAAGGGTATTTTATACAACAAGAACACTAGACACCCGCTGTTTGAAGGGTATTTTATACAACAAGAACACTAGACACCCGCTGTTTGAAAGGTATTTTATACAACAAGAACACTAGACACCCGCTGTTTGAAGGGTATTTTATACAACAAGAACACTAGACACCCGCTGTTTGAAGGGTATTTTATACAACAAGAACACTAGACACCCGCTGTTTGAAAGGTATTTTATACAACAAGAACACTAGACACCCGCTGTTTGAAAGGTATTTTATACAACAAGAACACTAGACACCCGCTGTTTGAAGGGTATTTTATACAACAAGAACACTAGACACCCGCTGTTTGAAGGGTATTTTATACAACAAGAACACTAGACACCCGCTGTTTGAAGGGTATTTTATACAACAAGAACACTAGACACCCGCTGTTTGAAGGGTATTTTATACAACAAGAACACTAGACACCCGCTGTTTGAAGGGTATTTTATACAACAAGAACACTAGACACCCGCTGTTTGAAGGGTATTTTATACAACAAGAACACTAGACACCCGCTGTTTGAAAGGTATTTTATACAACAAGAACACTAGACACCCGCTGTTTGAAGGGTATTTTATACAACAAGAACACTAGACACCCGCTGTTTGAAAGGTATTTATACAACAAGAACATAGACACCCGCTGTTTGAAGTAGTTTATACAACAAGAACACTAGACACCCGCTGTTTGAAGGGTATTTTATACAACAAGAACACTAGACACCCGCTGTTTGAAGGGTATTTTATACAACAAGAACACTAGACACCCGCTGTTTGAAGGGTAGTTTATACAACAAGAACACTAGACACCCGCTGTTTGAAGGGTATTTTATACAACAAGAACACTAGACACCCGCTGTTTGAAAGGTATTTTATACAACAAGAACACTAGACACCCGCTGTTTGAAGGGTATTTTATACAACAAGAACACTAGACACCCGCTGTTTGAAGGGTATTTTATACAACAAGAACACTAGACACCCGCTGTTTGAAAGGTATTTTATACAACAAGAACACTAGACACCCGCTGTTTGAAGGGTATTTTATACAACAAGAACACTAGACACCCGCTGTTTGAAGGGTATTTTATACAACAAGAACACTAGACACCCGCTGTTTGAAAGGTATTTTATACAACAAGAACACTAGACACCCGCTGTTTGAAAGGTATTTTATACAACAAGAACACTAGACACCCGCTGTTTGAAGGGTATTTTATACAACAAGAACACTAGACACCCGCTGTTTGAAGGGTATTTTATACAACAAGAACACTAGACACCCGCTGTTTGAAGGGTATTTTATACAACAAGAACACTAGACACCCGCTGTTTGAAGGTATTTTATACAACAAGAACACTAGACACCCGCTGTTTGAAGGGTATTTTATACAACAAGAACACTAGACACCCGCTGTTTGAAGGGTATTTTATACAACAAGAACACTAGACACCCGCTGTTTGAAAGGTAGTTTATACAACAAGAACACTAGACACCCGCTGTTTGAAGGGTATTTTATACAACAAGAACACTAGACACCCGCTGTTTGAAAGGTAGTTTATACAACAAGAACACTAGACACCCGCTGTTTGAAGGTATTTATACAACAAGAACACTACCCCGCTTTTGAAGGTATTTTATACAACAAGAACACTAGACACCCGCTGTTTGAAGGGTATTTTATACAACAAGAACACTAGACACCCGCTGTTTGAAGGGTATTTTATACAACAAGAACACTAGACACCCGCTGTTTGAAGGGTATTTTATACAACAAGAACACTAGACACCCGCTGTTTGAAAGGTATTTTATACAACAAGAACACTAGACACCCGCTGTTTGAAGGGTATTTTATACAACAAGAACACTAGACACCCGCTGTTTGAAGGGTATTTTATACAACAAGAACACTAGACACCCGCTGTTTGAAGGGTATTTTATACAACAAGAACACTAGACACCCGCTGTTTGAAAGGTAGTTTATACAACAAGAACACTAGACACCCGCTGTTTGATAGGTATTTTATACAACAAGAACACTAGACACCCGCTGTTTGAAGGGTAGTTTATACAACAAGAACACTAGACACCCGCTGTTTGAAGGGTATTTTATACAACAAGAACACTAGACACCCGCTGTTTGAAGGGTATTTTATACAACAAGAACACTAGACACCCGCTGTTTGAAGGGTATTTTATACAACAAGAACACTAGACACCCGCTGTTTGAAGGGTATTTTATACAACAAGAACACTAGACACCCGCTGTTTGAAAGGTAGTTTATACAACAAGAACACTAGACACCCGCTGTTTGAAGGGTATTTTATACAACAAGAACACTAGACACCCGCTGTTTGAAGGGTAGTTTATACAACAAGAACACTAGACACCCGCTGTTTGAAGGGTATTTTATACAACAAGAACACTAGACACCCGCTGTTTGAAGGGTAGTTTATACAACAAGAACACTAGACACCCGCTGTTTGAAGGGTATTTTATACAACAAGAACACTAGACACCCGCTGTTTGAAAGGTAGTTTATACAACAAGAACACTAGACACCCGCTGTTTGAAGGGTATTTTATACAACAAGAACACTAGACACCCGCTGTTTGAAGGGTATTTTATACAACAAGAACACTAGACACCCGCTGTTTGAAAGGTATTTTATACAACAAGAACACTAGACACCCGCTGTTTGAAAGGTATTTTATACAACAAGAACACTAGACACCCGCTGTTTGAAAGGTATTTTATACAACAAGAACACTAGACACCCGCTGTTTGAAAGGTATTTTATACAACAAGAACACTAGACACCCGCTGTTTGAAAGGTAGTTTATACAACAAGAACACTAGACACCCGCTGTTTGAAAGGTATTTTATACAACAAGAACACTAGACACCCGCTGTTTGAAGGGTAGTTTATACAACAAGAACACTAGACACCCGCTGTTTGAAGGGTATTTTATACAACAAGAACACTAGACACCCGCTGTTTGAAGGGTAGTTTATACAACAAGAACACTAGACACCCGCTGTTTGAAGGGTATTTTATACAACAAGAACACTAGACACCCGCTGTTTGAAAGGTAGTTTATACAACAAGAACACTATACACCCGCTGCTTGATAGGTATTTTATACAACAAGAACACTAGACACCCGCTGTTTGAAGGGTAGTTTATACAAGAAACACTAGACACCCGCTGTTTGAAGGGTATTTTATACAACACGAACACTAGACACCCGCTGTTTGAGAGTATTTATACAACACGAACATTAGACACCCACTGTTTGATAGGTATTTTATACAACAAGAACACTAGACACCCGCTGTTTGAAAGGTAGTTTATACAACAAGAACACTATACACCCGCTGTTGATAGGTATTTTATACAACAAGAACACTAGACACCCGCTGTTTGAAGGGTAGTTTATACAACAAGAACACTAGACACCCGCTGTTTGAAGGGTATTTTATACAACAAGAACACTAGACACCCGCTGTTTGAAAGGTAGTTATACAACAAGAACACTAGACACCCGCTGTTTGAAGGGTATTTTATACAACAAGAACACTAGACACCCGCTGTTTGAAGGGTATTTTATACAACAAGAACACTAGACACCCGCTGTTTGAAGGGTATTTTATACAACAAGAACACTAGACACCCGCTGTTTGAAGGGTAGTTTATACAACAAGAACACTAGACACCCGCTGTTTGAAGGGTAGTTTATACAACAAGAACACTAGACACCCGCTGTTTGAAAGGTATTTTATACAACAAGAACACTAGACACCCGCTGTTTGAAAGGTATTTTATACAACAAGAACACTAGACACCCGCTGTTTGAAAGGTATTTTATACAACAAGAACACTAGACACCCGCTGTTTGAAGGGTAGTTTATACAACAAGAACACTAGACACCCGCTGTTTGAAGGTATTTATACAACAAGAACACTAACCCGCTGTTTGAAGGTATTTATACAACAAGAACACTAACACCCGCTGTTTGAAAGGTAGTTTATACAACAAGAACACTAGACACCCGCTGTTTGAAAGGTATTTTATACAACAAGAACACTAGACACCCGCTGTTTGAAGGGTAGTTTATACAACAAGAACACTAGACACCCGCTGTTTGAAGGGTATTTTATACAACAAGAACACTAGACACCCGCTGTTTGAAAGGTAGTTTATACAACAAGAACACTATACACCCGCTGTTTGATAGGTATTTTATACAACAAGAACACTAGACACCCGCTGTTTGAAGGGTAGTTTATACAACAAGAACACTAGACACCCGCTGTTTGAAGGGTATTTTATACAACACGAACACTAGACACCCGCTGTTTGAGAGGTATTTTATACAACAAGAACACTAGACACCCGCTGTTTGATAGGTATTTTATACAACAAGAACACTAGACACCCGCTGTTTGAAAGGTAGTTTATACAACAAGAACACTAGACACCCGCTGCTTGATAGGTATTTTATACAACAAGAACACTAGACACCCGCTGTTTGAAGGGTAGTTTATACAACAAGAACACTAGACACCCGCTGTTTGAAGGGTATTTTATACAACACGAACACTAGACACCCGCTGTTTGAAAGGTAGTTTATACAACAAGAACACTAGACACCCGCTGTTTGAAGGGTATTTTATACAACAAGAACACTAGACACCCGCTGTTTGAAGGGTATTATATACAACACGAACACTAGACACCCGCTGTTTGAAGGGTATTTTATACAACAAGAACACTAGACACCCGCTGTTTGATGGGTAGTTTATACAACAAGAACACTATACACCCGCTGTTTCATAGGTAGTTTATACAACAAGAACACTATACACCCGCTGTTTGAAAGGTATATTATACAACAAGAACACTAGACACCCGCTGTTTGAAAGGTAGTGTATACAACAAGAACACTATACACCCGCTGCTTGATAGGTATTTTATACAACAAGAACACTAGACACCCGCTGTTTGAAGGGTATTTTATACAACAAGAACACTAGACACCCGCTGTTTGAAGGGTATTTTATACAACAAGAACACTAGACACCCGCTGTTTGAAGGGTATTTTATACAACAAGAACACTAGACACCCGCTGTTTGAAGGGTATTTTATACAACAAGAACACTAGACACCCGCTGTTTGAAAGGTATTTTATACAACAAGAACACTAGACACCCGCTGTTTGAAGGGTATTTTATACAACAAGAACACTAGACACCCGCTGTTTGAAGGGTATTTTATACAACAAGAACACTAGACACCCGCTGTTTGAAGGGTATTTTATACAACAAGAACACTAGACACCCGCTGTTTGAAGGGTATTTTATACAACAAGAACACTAGACACCCGCTGTTTGAAGGGTATTTTATACAACAAGAACACTAGACACCCGCTGTTTGAAGGGTATTTTATACAACAAGAACACTAGACACCCGCTGTTTGAAAGGTATTTTATACAACAAGAACACTAGACACCCGCTGTTTGAAAGGTATTTTATACAACAAGAACACTAGACACCCGCTGTTTGAAGGGTATTTTATACAACAAGAACACTAGACACCCGCTGTTTGAAGGGTATTT
>CM026388.1:53242219-53271799 GCA_014843695.1 Archivesica marissinica | reverse complement strand
CATATACTACACCGTCATATACATACATATACCACACCGTCATATACATCCATATACTACACCGTCATATACATACATATACTACATCATCATATACATACATATACCACACCGTCATATACATACATATACCACACCGTCATATACATCCATATACCACACCGTCATATACATACGTATACGATATCATCATACACATACATATACGACATCATCATATACATACATATACTACACCGTCATATACATCCATATACCACACCGTCATATACATACGTATACGACATCATACTACACATACATATACCAGGCATCAGATAACGCCACAGCGTCTTATACCCACTTATACTAACAGTCCTATACATCCATATACACCATCATCATATATATCCATAACCACCCGTCATATACATCATATACCCACCGTCATAATAAGCATACATATCCATACCGTCCTGATACATACATAGATCACATCGTCATATACATACTATACCACACCGGGGGGTCTATCATATATAATACCCCCGTCACTATACCACAGCCTCATATACCTGCATTAGCCACACGACGTTCCATTCATATACCCCACGTCATATACCACACCGTCCAATACATACATTACTACACCTTTGATATACATACATATACCAACCCGTCATATAACATACATATACACCCCGCCATATCCCAAACCTCTACCGACATAGTCATATCCTGATATACCACACCGTCGTATACATACGTATACCACACCGTCATATACGTACATATACCACACCATCATATACATACATATACCACATCGTCATATACATACATATACCACACCGTCATATATATTCATATACCACATCATCATATACATACATATACCACATAGTCATATACGTACATATACCACACCTTCATATACATACATATACCACACCGTCATATATATCCATATACCATACCGTCATATACATACATATACCACCTCGTCATATACCACATATACATCAGTTTCATATACATACATATACCACACCGTCTATACATACGTTACGCACACCGTCATTTACATACATATACACACCGTCATATGCTTACATTACCACACCGTAATATACATACGTATACCACACCGTCATGTGCATATATATACCGCACAGTGATATACATAGACCAATCAGTCATATAAATACATATACAACACCGGCATATAATTCATATACGACCCGTCATATTAATACATATACAACACCGTCATATACATACATATATCACGCCGTCATATACATACATATGCAACATGGTATATACATACACCACACCGTCATATACATATATATACAACACCGTCATATACCACATAGTCATATACATGCATATACCACACCGTCATATATATACATATACCGCATCGTCATATACATAATTAGCCAAACCGCATATACATTCACATACTAACCGCATAACATGCATATTCACACCGTCATATACATACATATAGCCACATCGTCATATCATACAGTATACAACATCGGTCATATCATAATATACGACACGTCATATTCATACATATCAAATCGTCATATACATCTATACATCATTGTCATATACATACATATACCACACCGTCATATACATACGTATACCACATCGTCATTTACATACATATACTACACCGTCATATGCTGAATATACCACAAGTGCTATACATACATTACCACATAATATATACTAGTATACACATCATCATAGACATATACCACACGTCATATACATAACATACCACACCGTCATATACTCATATACCACACAGTCATATACATACATATATAACCCGTCATATAAAAACTATATCACATCGTCATTACATAAATATCCACAACGTCATATAAATATTATACCACACCGTCATATACCACACCGTCTATACATGCATTAACCACCGGACGTATACATACTATACACACGTCATATACCACACCGTCATATACATAATAATATTCACACCATTGTATACATAATGATAACCACACGTCATATACTACATTCCACACGCCATATACAAATATGATACCACATAATCATATACCTGCATATACAACACCGTCGTATACATACATATACCACATCGTCATATACATACATATACCTCACCGTCATATACATACATATACCACACCGTCATATACATACATATACCACACCGTCATATACATACATATACCACATCGTCATATACATACATATACCACACCGTCATATACCACACCGTCATATACATGCATATACCACACCGACGTATACATACATATACCACACCGTCATATACCACACCGTCATATACATACATATACCACACCATGATATACATACATATACCACACCGTCATATACATACATATACCACACCGTCATATACATAATATACCACATAATCATATACCTACATATACCACACCGTCGTATACAAAATATACGAACCGTCATATACATACACATACCGCACCGTCATATATATACATATACCACACCGTCATATACATACATATACCGCACCGTCATATACATACATATACCACACCGTCATATACATACATATACCGCACCGTCATATACCCCACGTCATATACATACATATACCACATCATCATGTACATACATATTCCACATCATCATATACATACATATACCACACCGTCATATACATACATATACCACATCGTCATATACCACACCGTCAAGTACATACATATACCACATCATCATATACATACATATACTACATCATCATATACATACATATACCACACCGTCATATACATCCATATACCACATCGTCTTATACATACATATACCACACCGTCATATACATACATATACCACACCGTCATATACATACATATACCACACCGTCATATACAAACATATACCACACCGTCATATACATACATATATCACACCGTCATATACATACATATACCACACCGTCATATACATACATATACCGCACCGTCATATACCACATTGTCATATACATACATATACCACATCATCATATACATACATATTCCACATCATCATATACATACATATACCACACCGTCATATACATCCATATACCACACCATCATATACATACATATACCACATCATGATATACATACATATACCACACCGTAATATACATACATATACCACATCGTCATATACCACACCGTCAAATACATACATATACCACATCATCATATACATACATATACCACATCGTGATATACCACATCGTCTTATACATACATATACCACACCGTCATATACATACATATACCACACCGTCATATACATACATATACCACACCGTCATATACATACATATACCACACCGTCATATACATACATATATCACACCGTCATATACATACATATACCAAATCGTCATATACATACATATACCGCACCGTCATATACCACATCGTCATATACATACATATACCACATCATCATATACATACATATTCCACATCATCATATACATACATATACCACACCGTCATATACATCCATATACCACACCATCATATACATACATATACCACATCATGATATACCACATCGTCTTATACATACATATACTACACCGTCATATACATACATATACCACATCATCATATATATACATATACCAAACCGTCATATACATACATATACCACACCGTCATATACATACATATACCATACCGTCATATACATACATATATCACATCGTCATATACATACATATACCACACCGTCATATACATATATATACCACACCGTCATATACCACACCGTCATATACATGCATATACCACACCGACGTATACATACATATACCACACCGTCATATACCACACCGTCATATACATACATATACTACACCTTGATATACATACATATACCACACCGTCATATACATACATATACCACACCGCCATATACAAACATATACCACATAGTCATATACCTGCATATACCACACCGTCGTATACATACATATACCACATCGTCATATACATACATATACCACACCGTCATATACATACATATACCACATCGTCATATACATACATATACCAAACCGTCATATACATTCACATACTATACCGTCATATACATGCATATACCACACCGTCATATACATACATATACGACATCGTCATATACATACATATACAACATCGTCATATACATACATATACCACACCGTCATATACATACATATACAACATCGTCATATACATACATATACATCATTTTCATATACATACATATACCACACCGTCATATACATACGTATACCACACCGTCATTTACATACATATACCACACCGTCATATGCATACATATACCACACCGTCATATACATACGTATACCACACCGTCATTTACATACATATACCACACCGTTCTATGCATACATATACCACATCGTCATATACATACATATACCACATCATCATATACATACATATACCACATCATCATATACATACATATACCACACCGTCATATACATACATATACCACACCGTCATATACATACATATACCACACCGTCATATACATACATATATCACACCGTCATATACATACATATATCACATCGTCATATACATACATATACCACACCGTCATATACATATATATACCACACCGTCATATACCACACCGTCATATACATGCATATACCACACCGTCATATACATACATATACCACATCGTCATATACATACATATACCAAACCGTCATATACATTCACATACTATACCGTCATATACATGCATATATCACACCGTCATATACATACATATACCACATCGTCATATACATACATATACAACATCGTCATATACATACATATACCACACCGTCATATACATACATATACAACATCGTCATATACATACATATACATCATTGTCATATACATACATATACCACACCGTCATATACATACGTATACCACACCGTCATTTACATACATATACCACACCGTCATATGCATACATATACCACATAGTCATATACATACATATACCACATCATCATATACATACATATACCACATCATCATATACATACATATACCACACCGTCATATACATACATATACCACACCGTCATATACATACATATACCACACCGTCATATACATACATATATCACACCGTCATATACATAACTATATCACATCGTCATATACATACATATACCACACCGTCATATACATATATATACCACACCGTCATATACCACACCGTCATATACATGCATATACCACACCGACGTATACATACATATACCACACCGTCATATACCACACCGTCATATACATACATATACCACACCATGATATACATACATATACCACACCGTCATATACATACATATACCACACCGCCATATACAAACATATACCACATAATCATATACCTGCATATACCACACCGTCGTATACATAAATATACCACACCGTCATATACATACACATACCGCACCGTCATATATATACATATACCACATCATCATGTACATACATATTCCACATCATCATATACATACATATACCACACCGTCATATACATACATATACCACATCGTCATATACCACACCGTCAAGTACATACATATACCACATCATCATATACATACATATACTACATCATCATATACATACATATACCACACCGTCATATACATCCATATACCACACCATCATATACATACATATACCACATCATGATATACCACATCGTCTTATACATACATATACTACACCGTCATATACATACATATACCACATCGTCATATATATACATATACCAAACCGTCATATACATACATATACCACACCGTCATATACATACATATACCATACCGTCATATACATACATATATCACATCGTCATATACATACATATACCACACCGTCATATACATATATATACCACACCGTCATATACCACACCGTCATATACATGCATATACCACACCGACGTATACATACATATACCACACCGTCATATACCACACCGTCATAGACATACATATACCACACCATGATATACATACATATACCACACCGTCATATACATACATATACCACACCGCCATATACAAACATATACCACATAGTCATATACCTGCATATACCACACCGTCGTATACATACATATACCACATCGTCATATACATACATATACCACACCGTCATATACATACATATACCACATCGTCATATACATACATATACCAAACCGTCATATACATTCACATACTATACCGTCATATACATGTATATACCACACCGTCATATACATACATATACCACATCGTCATATACATACATATACAACATCGTCATATACATACATATACCACACCGTCATATACATACATATACAACATCGTCATATACATACATATACATCATTGTCATATACATACATATACGACACCGTCATATACATACGTATACCACACCGTCATTTACATACATATACCACACCGTCATATGCATACATATACCACATCGTCATATACATACATATACCACATCATCATATACATACATATACCACATCATCATATACATACATATACCACACCGTCATATACATACATATACCATATCGTCATATACCACACCGTCAAATACATACATATACCACATCATCATATCCATACATATACCACATAGTCATATACGTACATATACTACACCATCATATACATACATATACCACACCATCATATACATACATATACCACATCTTGATATACCACGTCGTCTTATACATACATATACCACACCGTCATATACATACATATACCACACCGTCATATACATACATATACTACACCGTCATATACATACATATACCACACCGTCATATACATACATATATCACACCGTCATATACATACATATATCACATCGTCATATACATACATATACCACACCGTCATATACATATATATACCACACCGTCATATACCACACCCTCATATACATGCATATACCACACCGTCATATACCACACCGTCATATACATACATATACCACACCGTGATATACATACATATACCACACCGTCATATACATACATATACCACACCGTCATATACAAACATATACCACATAATCATATACATGCATATACCACACCGTCGTATACATACATATACCACATCGTCATATACATACATATACCATACCGTCATATACATGCATATACCACTCCGTCATATACATATATATATATATATACCACACCGTCATATACCACACCGTCATATACATACATATACCACACCGTCATATACAAACATATACCACACCGTCATATACATACATATACCACATCATCATATACATATATATACCACACCGTCATATACATACATATACCACACCGTCATATATATACATCTACCACACCGTCATATCCCACACCGTCATATACATACATATACAACATCATCATATACATACATATACCACATTGTCATATGCATACATATACTACACCATCATATACATACATATACCACACCGCCATATGCAAACATATACCAAATAGTCATATACAAACATATACCACACCGTTATATACATACATATACCACTTCGTCATATACATACTTATACCACACCGTCATATACATACATATACCACATTGTCATATGCATACATATACCACACCATCATATACATCCATATACCACACCGTCATATACATACATATACCACGTCGTCATATACATACATATACCACCTCGTCATATACATACATATACCACATCATCATATACATACATATACGACATCGTCATATACATAAATATACCATATCGTCATATACATACATATACCACACCGTCATATACATACAATTACATCATTGTCATATACATACATATACCACACCGTCATATACATACGTATACCACACCGTCATGTACATACATATACCACACCGTCATATACATACATATACCACATCGTCATATACATACATATACCACATCATCATATACACACATATACAACACCGTGATAAACATACATATACCACACAATCATATACATACATATACCACCTCGGCATATACGTACATATACCACATCATCATATACATATATATACCACATCGTCATATAAATACATATACCACACCGTCATATACATACAATTACATCATTGTCATATACATACATATACCACACCGTCATATACATACGTATACCACACCGTCATATACATACATATACCACACCATGATATACATACATATACCACACCGTCATATACATACATATACCACACCGCCATATACAAACGTATACCACATAATCATATACCTGCATATACCACACCGTCGTATACATAAATATACCACATTGTCATATACATACATATACCATACCGTCATATACATGCATATACCACTCCGTCATATACATATATATATATATACCACACCGTCATATACCACACCGTCATATACAGACATATACCACACCGTCATATACATACATATACCACACCATCATATACATACATATACCACACCGTCATATACATACATCTACCACACCGTCATATCCCACACCGTCATATACATACATATACAACATCATCATATACATACATATACCACATTGTCATATGCATACATATACTACACCATCATATACATACATATACCACACCGCCATATGCAAACATATACCAAATAGTCATATACAACCATATACCACACCGTTATATACATACATATACCACTTCGTCATATACATACTTATACCACACCGTCATATACATACATATACCACATTGTCATATGCATACATATACCACACCATCATATACATCCATATACCACACCGTCATATACATACATATACCACGTCGTCATATACATACATATACCACCTCATCATATACATACATATACCACATCATCATATACATACATATACAACATCGTCATATACATACATATACTATATCGTCATATACATACATATACCACACCGTCATATACATACAATTACATCATTGTCATATACATACATATACCACACCGTCATATACATACGTATACCACACCGTCATGTACATACATATACCACACCGTCATATACATACATATACCACATCGTCATATACATACATATACCACATCATCATATACACACATATACAACACCGTGATAAACATACATATACCACACAATCATATACATACATATACCACCTCGGCATATACGTACATATACCACATCATCATATACATATATATACCACATCGTCATATAAATACATATACCACACTGTCATATACATACATATACCACATCGTCATATACATACATATACCACATCATTATGTACATACATATACCACATCGTCATATACATACATATATCACATCGTCATATAAATACATATACAATACAATCATATACATATATATACGACACCATTATATACATACATATACCACACCATCATATACATGCATATACCACATCGTCATATACCACTCCGCCATATACATACCTATACCACATCATCATATACATGCATATACCATACCGTGATATACATACATATGCCACATAGTCATATACCACATCGTCATATACCATAGTGTCATATGCATACATATACACACCGTTATGTACCACACCGTCATATACATATATATACCACACCGTCATATACATACATATACCACATCGTCATATACATACATATACAGCATTGTCATATACATACATATACCACACCGTCATATACATACGTATACCACACCGTCATGTACATACATATACCGCACCGTCATATACATACATATACCACACCGTCATGTACATACACATACCATACCATCATATGCATACATATACCACACCGTCATATACATACATGTACCACACCGTCATATACATACATATACCACACCGTCATATACATACATATACCACATCATCATATACATACATATACCACACCGTCATATACATACATGTACCACACCGACATCTACATACACATACCACACCGTCATATACATATATATACCACATCGTCATATACATACATATACCACATCGTCATATACCACACCGTCATATACATACCTGTACCACATCATCGTATACATACATGTACCACATAGTCATATATGTACCTATACCACACCATCATATACATACACATACCACACCGTCATACACATACATATACCACATCGTCATATACATACATATACCACATCGTCATATACCACACCGTCATATACATACATATACCACATCATCGTATACATACATGTACCACATAGTCATATATGTACCTATACCACACCATCATATACATACATATACCACACCGTCATATACATACATATACCACATCATCATATACATACATATACCACACCGTCGTATACATACATGTACCACACCGTCATATACATACATATACCACATCATCATATACATACATATACCACATCGTCATATACATACATATACCACACCGTCATATACATACATATACCACATCGTCATATACATACATATACCGCACCGTCATATAAATACATATACCACACCGTCATATACATACATATACCACACCGTCATATACATACATATACCACACCGTCATATACATACATATACCGCACCGTCATATACATAGATATACAACATCGTCATATACATAAATATACCACACCGTCATATACATACATATACCGCACCGTCATATACATACATATACGACATCGTCATATACATAAATATACCACACCGTCATATACATACATATACCACACCGTCATAAACATACTACCACACTGTCATATACATACATACTACCACACCGTCATATACATACTACCACACCGTCATATACATACATATACCACACCGTCATATACATACATATACCACACCGTCACTTACGTACATATACTACACCGGCATATACATACATATACCACACAGTCATATACATACATACTACCACACAGTCATATACATGCATATACCACACCGTCATATACATATATATACCACACCGTCATATACATACATATACCACACCGTCATATACATACATATACCACACCATCACTTACGTACATATACCACACCGTCATATACATACATATACCACACAGTCATATACATACATATACCACACCGTCATATACATACATATACCACACCATCACTTACGTACATATACCACACCGTCATATACATACATATACCACACCGCCATATACAAACATATACCACATAATCATATACCTGCATATACCACACCGTCGTATACATAAATATACCACACCGTCATATACATACACATACCGCACCGTCATATATATACATATACCACACCGTCATATACATACATATACCGCACCGTCATATACATACATATACCACACCGTCATATACATACATATACCGCACCGTCATATACCACATCGTCATAAACATACATATACCACATCATCATGTACATACATATTCCACATCATCATATACATACATATACCACACCGTCATATACATACATATACCACATCGTCATATACCACACCGTCAAGTACATACATATACCACATCATCATATACATACATATACTACATCATCATATACATACATATACCACACCGTCATATACATCCATATACCACACCATCATATACATACATATACCACATCATGATATACCACATCGTCTTATACATACATATACTACACCGTCATATACATACATATACCACACCGTCATATACATACATATACCACACCGTCATATACATACATATACCATACCGTCATATACATACATACATCACATCGTCATATACATACATATACCACAACGTCATATACATATATATACCACACCGTCATATACCACACCGTCATATACATGCATATACCACACCGATGTATACATACATATACCACACCGTCATATACCACACCGTCATAGACATACATATACCACACCATGATATACATACATATACCACACCGTCATATACATACATATACCACACCGCCATATACAAACATATACCACATAGTCATATACCTGCATATACCACACCGTCGTATACATACATATACCACATCGTCATATACATACATATACCACACCGTCATATACATACATATACCACATCGTCATATACATACATATACCAAACCGTCATATACATTCACATACTATACCGTCATATACATGTATATACCACACCGACATATACATACATATACCACATCGTCATATACATACATATACAACATCGTCATATACATACATATACCACACCGTCATATACATACATATACATCATCGTCATATACATACATATACATCATTGTCATATACATACATATACGACACCGTCATATACATACGTATACCACACCGTCATTTACATACATATACCACACCGTCATATGCATACATATACCACATCGTCATATACATACATATACCACATCATCATATACATACATATACCACATCATCATATACATACATATACCACACCGTCATATACATACATATACCATATCGTCATATACCACACCGTCAAATACATACATATATCACATCATCATATCCATACATATACCACATAGTCATATACGTACATATACTACACCATCATATACACACATATACCACACCATCATATACATACATATACCACATCTTGATATACCACGTCGTCTTATACATACATATACCACACCGTCATATACATACATATACCACACCGTCATATACATACATATACTACACCGTCATATACATACATATACCACACCGTCATATACATACATATATCACACCGTCATATACATACATATATCACATCGTCATATACATACATATACCACACCGTCATATACATATATATACCACACCGTCATATACCACACCCTCATATACATGCATATACCACACCGTCATATACCACACCGTCATATACATACATATACCACACCATGATATACATACATATACCACACCGTCATATACCTACATATACCACACCGCCATATACAAACATATACCACATAATCATATACCTGCATATACCACACCGTCGTATACATAAATATACCACATCGTCATATACATACATATACCATACCGTCATATACATGCATATACCACTCCGTCATATACATATATATATATATATACCACACCGTCATATACCACACCGTCATATACATACATATACCACACCGTCATATACAAACATATACCACACCGTCATATACATACATATACCACATCATCATATACATATATATACCACACCGTCATATACATACATATACCACACCGTCATATATATACATCTACCACACCGTCATATCCCACACCGTCATATACATACATATACAACATCATCATATACATACATATACCACATTGTCATATGCATACATATACTACACCATCATATACATACATATACCACACCGCCATATGCAAACATATACCAAATAGTCATATACAAACATATACCACACCGTTATATACATACATATACCACTTCGTCATATACATACTTATACCACACCGTCATATACATACATATACCACATTGTCATATGCATACATATACGACACCATCATATACATCCATATACCACACCGTCATATACATACATATACCACGTCGTCATATACATACATATACCACCTCGTCATATACATACATATACCACATCATCATATACATACATATACGACATCGTCATATACATAAATATACCATATCGTCATATACATACATATACCACACCGTCATATACATACAATTACATCATTGTCATATACATACATATACCACACCGTCATATACATACGTATACCACACCGTCATGTACATACATATACCACACCGTCATATACATACATATACCACATCGTCATATACATACATATACCACATCATCATATACACACATATACAACACCGTGATAAACATACATATACCACACAATCATATACATACATATACCACCTCGGCATATACGTACATATACCACATCATCATATACATATATATACCACATCGTCATATAAATACATATACCACACCGTCATATACATACAATTACATCATTGTCATATACATACATATACCACACCGTCATATACATACGTATACCACACCGTCATATACATACATATACCACACCATGATATACATACATATACCACACCGTCATATACATACATATACCACACCGCCATATACAAACGTATACCACATAATCATATACCTGCATATACCACACCGTCGTATACATAAATATACCACATTGTCATATACATACATATACCATACCGTCATATACATGCATATACCACTCCGTCATATACATATATATATATATACCACACCGTCATATACCACACCGTCATATACAGACATATACCACACCGTCATATACATACATATACCACACCATCATATACATACATATACCACACCGTCATATACATACATCTACCACACCGTCATATCCCACACCGTCATATACATACATATACAACATCATCATATACATACATATACCACATTGTCATATGCATACATATACTACACCATCATATACATACATATACCACACCGCCATATGCAAACATATACCAAATAGTCATATACAACCATATACCACACCGTTATATACATACATATACCACTTCGTCATATACATACTTATACCACACCGTCATATACATACATATACCACATTGTCATATGCATACATATACCACACCATCATATACATCCATATACCACACCGTCATATACATACATATACCACGTCGTCATATACATACATATACCACCTCATCATATACATACATATACCACATCATCATATACATACATATACAACATCGTCATATACATACATATACTATATCGTCATATACATACATATACCACACCGTCATATACATACAATTACATCATTGTCATATACATACATATACCACACCGTCATATACATACGTATACCACACCGTCATGTACATACATATACCACACCGTCATATACATACATATACCACATCGTCATATACATACATATACCACATCATCATATACACACATATACAACACCGTGATAAACATACATATACCACACAATCATATACATACATATACCACCTCGGCATATACGTACATATACCACATCATCATATACATATATATACCACATCGTCATATAAATACATATACCACACTGTCATATACATACATATACCACATCGTCATATACATACATATACCACATCATTATGTACATACATATACCACATCGTCATATACATACATATATCACATCGTCATATAAATACATATACCATACAATCATATACATATATATACGACACCATTATATACATACATATACCACACCATCATATACATGCATATACCACATCGTCATATACCACTCCGCCATATACATACCTATACCACATCATCATATACATGCATATACCATACCGTGATATACATACATATGCCACATAGTCATATACCACATCGTCATATACCATAGTGTCATATGCATACATATACACACCGTTATGTACCACACCGTCATATACATATATATACCACACCGTCATATACATACATATACCACATCGTCATATACATACATATACAGCATTGTCATATACATACATATACCACACCGTCATATACATACGTATACCACACCGTCATGTACATACATATACCGCACCGTCATATACATACATATACCACACCGTCATGTACATACACATACCATACCATCATATGCATACATATACCACACCGTCATATACATACATGTACCACACCGTCATATACATACATATACCAAACCGTCATATACATACATATACCACATCATCATATACATACATATACCACACCGTCATATACATACATGTACCACACCGACATCTACATACACATACCACACCGTCATACACATATATATACCACATCGTCATATACATACATATACCACATCGTCATATACCACACCGTCATATACATACCTGTACCACATCATCGTATACATACATGTACCACATAGTCATATATGTACCTATACCACACCATCATATACATACACATACCACACCGTCATACACATACATATACCACATCGTCATATACATACATATACCACATCGTCATATACCACACCGTCATATACATACATATACCACATCATCGTATACATACATGTACCACATAGTCATATATGTACCTATACCACACCATCATATACATACATATACCACACCGTCATATACATACATATACCACATCATCATATACATACATATACCACACCGTCGTATACATACATGTACCACACCGTCATATACATACATATACCACATCATCATATACATACATATACCACATCGTCATATACATACATATACCACACCGTCATATACATACATATACCACATCGTCATATACATACATATACCGCACCGTCATATAAATACATATACCACACCGTCATATACATACATATACCACACCGTCATATACATACATATACCACACCGTCATATACATACATATACCGCACCGTCATATACATAGATATACAACATCGTCATATACATAAATATACCACACCGTCATATACATACATATACCGCACCGTCATATACATACATATACGACATCGTCATATACATAAATATACCACACCGTCATATACATACATATACCACACCGTCATAAACATACTACCACACTGTCATATACATACATACTACCACACCGTCATATACATACTACCACACCGTCATATACATACATATACCACACCGTCATATACATACATATACCACACCGTCACTTACGTACATATACTACACCGGCATATACATACATATACCACACAGTCATATACATACATACTACCACACAGTCATATACATGCATATACCACACCGTCATATACATATATATACCACACCGTCATATACATACATATACCACACCGTCATATACATACATATACCACACCATCACTTACGTACATATACCACACCGTCATATACATACATATACCACACAGTCATATACATACATATACCACACCGTCATATACATACATATACCACACCTTCATATACATACATATACCACACCGTAATATACATACATATACCACACCGTCATATACATATATATACCACACCGTCACTTACGTACATATACCACACCGTCATATACATACATATACCACACAGTCATATACATACATATACTACACCGTCATATACATACATATACCACACCGTCATATACATACATATACCACACCGTCATATACATACATATACCATATCGTCATATACATACATATACCACACCGTCATATACATACATATACCACACCGTCATATACATACATATACAGGTGATCAACCAAATGTGTGTCCAATATGTACGGAAGCTTTTGCTGGTCTTGTATTGTGAAGAAACATATGCACAAACATTCCGGAGAAGGACCACATGACTGTAAAATGTAGCGTTGAATACTTACCGTCTTCCTAGTGGTTTAAGCAAGCACATGCTCATACATTCCGGAGAAGGTCTACATGAGTGTGAACTATGTAATAAGACAGCACATACTCACACATACTGAAGAACGACCATATGAATGAATGTGAGATGAAGCCTGGCACGGGACATGTATTGCTTTCCGTAGGACTACCACTACTACAATTTAGTTAACGTGAGTGTGAAATGTGTACACACACGTTTAGTATGGCAAGCTATTTATTTTACAAATTTATTTATTTTACGATCGTGAAATAAGCTCCGACAACTTATATTAAACAATGTGTTGGTGCGGATGAAAGCGTATATGTGGTCATTATTGTGGGAGGTACCTGGAGAAAGCGTATATGTGGTCATTATTGTGGGAGGTACCTGGAGAAAGCGTATATGTGGTTATTATTGTGGGAGGTACCTGGAGAAAGCGTATATGTGGTCATTATTGTGGGAGGTACCTGGAGAAAGCGTATATGTGGTCATTATTGTGGGAGGTACCTGGAGAAAGCGTATATGTGGTCATTATTGTGGGAGGTACCTGGAGAAAGCGTATATGTGGTTATTATTGTGGGAGGTACCTGGAGAAAGCGTATATGTGGTCATTATTGTGGGAGGTACCTGGAGAAAGCGTATATGTGGTCATTATTGTGGGAGGTACCTGGAGAAAGCGTATATGTGGTTATTATTGTGGGAGGTACCTGGAGAAAGCGTATATGTGGTCATTATTGTGGGAGGTACCTGGAGAAAGCGTATATGTGGTCATTATTGTGGGAGGTACCTGGAGAAAGCGTATATGTGGTCATTATTGTGGGAGGTACCTGGAGAAAGCGTATATGTGGTCATTATTGTGGGAGGTACCTGAGAAAGCGTATATGTGGTTATTATTGTGGGAGTACCTGGAGAAAGCGTATATGTGGTCATTATTGTGGGAGGTACCTGGAGAAAGCGTTATGTGGTTTATGTGGGGGTTGAGAAAGCGTATATGTGGTTATTATTGTGGGAGGTACCTGGAGAAAGCGTATATGTGGTATTATTGTGGGAGGTACCTGGAGAAAGCGTATATGTGGTTATTATTGTGGGAGGTACCTGGAGAAAGCGTATATGTGGTTATTATTGTGGGAGGTACCTGGAGAAAGCGTATATGTGGTCATTATTGTGGGAGGTACCTGGAGAAAGCGTATATGTGGTTATTATTGTGGGAGGTACCTGGAGAAAGCGTATATGTGGTCATTATTGTGGGAGGTACCTGGAGAAAGCGTATATGTGGTCATTATTGTGGGAGGTACCTGGAGAAAGCGTATATGTGGTCATTATTGTGGGAGGTACCTGGAGAAAGCGTATATGTGGTCATTATTGTGGGAGGTACCTGGAGAAAGCGTATATGTGGTTATTATTGTGGGAGGTACCTGGAGAAAGCGTATATGTGGTCATTATTGTGGGAGGTACCTGGAGAAAGCGTATATGTGGTCATTATTGTGGGAGGTACCTGGAGAAAGCGTATATGTGGTCATTATTGTGGGAGGTACCTGGAGAAAGCGTATATGTGGTCATTATTGTGGGAGGACCTGGAGAAAGCGTATATGTGGTCATTATTGTGGGAGGTACCTGGAGAAAGCGTATATGTGGTTATTATTGTGGGAGGTACCTGGAGAAAGCGTATATGTGGTTATTATTGTGGGAGGTACCTGGAGAAAGCGTATATGTGGTTATTATTGTGGGAGGTACCTGGAGAAAGCGTATATGTGGTCATTATTGTGGGAGGTACCTGGAGAAAGCGTATATGTGGTTATTATTGTGGGAGGTACCTGGAGAAAGCGTATATGTGGTCATTATTGTGGGAGGTACCTGGAGAAAGCGTATATGTGGTATTATTGTGGAGGTACCTGGAGAAAGCGTATATGTGGTCATTATTGTGGGAGGTACCTGGAGAAAGCGTATATGTGGTCATTATTGTGGGGGTACCTGGAGAAAGCGTATATGTGGTCATTATTGTGGGAGGTACCTGGAGAAAGCGTATATGTGGTTATTATTGTGGGAGGTACCTGGAGAAAGCGTATATGTGGTCATTATTGTGGGAGGTACCTGGGAAAGCGTATATGTGGTATTATTGTGGGAGGTACCTGGAGAAAGCGTATATGTGGTCATTATTGTGGGAGGTACGGAGAAGCGTATATGTGGTATATTGGGGAGGTACCTGAGAAAGCGTATATGTGTTTGTTGGAGAAGCGTATATGTGGTCATTATTGTGGGAGGTACCTGGAGAAAGCGTATATGTGGTCATTATTGTGGGAGGTACCTGGAGAAAGCGTATATGTGGTCATTATTGTGGGAGGTACCTGGAGAAAGCGTATATGTGGTCATTATTGTGGGAGGTACCTGGAGAAAGCGTATATGTGGTCATTATTGTGGGAGGTACCTGGAGAAAGCGTATATGTGGTCATTATTGTGGGAGGTACCTGGAGAAAGCGTATATGTGGTCATTATTGTGGGAGGTACCTGGAGAAAACCGACCTGTCCGATATGCTGACCACCGTACCATCTCGCATACTTTCCGGTCCGAAGATCGACCCCGGGTTTGATTGGTGAGGAGAATGGCGTGGTTATACATTCCTTTACACATCGAATTGAGTGTGCATTAAATGTAGATATCTCTCATACATCCCTGACATCGTCCATAAACATGGCAACTAATCATATATTTAAAATTGCACATACAATGTATATATCCACGCACGCCCCCGTTGAAACCAAATGTAGACTTAAGTACTCAGCTGTTTTCATCAAAATGTGCCCCATTCGAATTTAAGCAAGTACATGTATATACGCCGTGAATGGTGCATTTCGATGTTATGCATCGACGGGCGGGCAACCTTTCGTTCCTCACTATCAGTCACTCCATGTGGGTAGACACTGCCTCGGTGTGTCTCAGTATGGCTACGTGCCTGGGTAGACCTATGCAAGCTGGAAACACACACGTTACATGTATGCGTTTCAAAAATATATAATTATTATATATCTGAATCCCCCTCCTATATCCCAGTGTTGGCTTGTCAGTGGCGCAGCTGTTTTTACGCCATAACGCTCAGGCGTGCACACTGTGTCCTAGTAGTGTTGTCCTTTTATGTCTTGATGAATATTTACCCCACTTGAAAGCAAATAATCATATGTTATGCCCCAACACCCTAAACAGTGTCTTGCCACTGCTTGTTTAATTTCACGTAGTCCTTCCCGCTATATAGACACAAACCGTACAATGTATACTATACCGTCAACGTACGGACTCAATCGTATACGGAGACTTTAATACAATGTGGCGTCCGTGGTCCTGTGGTAGAGCGTCGAATTTGGAATTGAACTGTCCCGGGTTCGATACTTTGTCGGGCCACGCATGTAGTGTCATTGAGCTAGGTACCTATCTACATATCGTCCTCTAATTTCAATCCCCTAGCGGGGATGTAGACATGCTGCTGGTCAAAACCACAAAGAAGTTAAAAGTATGAGTAGTTAAAAGCATAAGTAGGTTTAATAACAGATCGTGAATAGAGCCTGGTCAGGCGGTACGTTCTGTGTCGCCTGATACGGCTCTATAAGTCGTTGGCGTGGGTGAATTTAGTCGCGAATAGCAGGCTAAGGGTTAATAATAATTAATATGTATACTATTGATATTAAAATAGATTCATATTTTAGTTTAAACATATTTATTTTTCTGTCAATACATGATTATTTACAACAACTGATATAAGGAATTGGACAGAAAGCTGTATAGCTTATGATTGTCCTCTCCTTTCCCCCATAGAGATGTAGTATTATTCCATACATTTGGCTGTAGTTTACCAATCGTACACAATGGATAAGCTGTGATCTTGCCTACACAACCTTCATAGAGGTTACTATGAATTATTAAGTGTTGTATACACTACGTTGGTTCGATCTTTATTATAGCTTGTTAATGTGTCAATCTATGTCAATAGGCATTGGCGTCAAGAGGCGCTTCTAATGGGGAAAGGGATAACCATTTAGGATTCCAAGTTCTACCAATGAATGTGATTCTGGTCAATACCATGAATAATATTAAGTTATAGTGATTTAAAATTCAGGATGTCACAACACGTGATATGAGGTATAAGACAATATACTACCGTTAGCTCGTTTCTCACCAATGGGACCCGTGTTCGATCCTCGGACAGAGAGGTACGTGAGATGGCACAGTTGTTGCCAAATCGGACAGGTGGGTTTTCTCCGGGTACTCCGGATACCCCCCACACGAATGACCACATGTACACTTTCATCCCTGCCAACGAGAGTGATTAATAGAAGTTGCTAAAGCTTGTTTGTAATGTTGAAACTTTAAACAGGACCTGTGTTTCCTGCTACATCACCAGATAGTAGCAATATATATATCTAACATGTGCATCGCTATCGTGGAGGAGGTGAGACATGTTATGTGAAAGTGCGGATAAACTCTGACTGATTCATCCATGTTCAATGCTGTATCTTCTCTGAATCTGGTCGGCAATACAGTAACTTAGCTTTAATAAAATTAAAGTGTTGCATAATGCATATTGACTGCTACTACCGGCCCACTGCCATCAATGGCATATATTGTGCTACCTACCTGCTACTACCGGCCCACTGCCATCAATGACATATATTGTGCTACCTACCTGCTACTACCGGCCCACTACCATCAATGACATCTATTGTGCTACCTACCTGCTACTACCGGCCCACTACCATCAATGACATATATTGTACTACCTACATGCTACTACCATCCCACTGCCATCAATTGCATATTATATTGTGCTACCTACCTGCTGCTACCGGCCCACTACCATCAATGGCATATATTGTGCAACTACCGGCCCACTGCCATCAATGGCATTACCGGCCCACTACCATCAATGACATATATTGTGCTACCTACCTGCTACTACCGGCCCACTACCATCAATGACATATATTGTGCTACCTACCTGCTACTACCGGCCCACTACCATCAATGACATATAGTGTGCTAGCTACCTGCTACTACCGGCCCACTGTCATCAATGACATATATTGTGCTACCTACCTGCTACTACCGGCCCACTGCCATCAATTGCATATTACATTGTGCTACCTACCTGCTGCTACCGGCCCACTACCATCAATGGCATATATTGTGCTACTACCGGCCCACTGCCATCAATGGCATTATCGGCCCACTACCATCAATGACATATATTGTGCCACCTACCTGCTACTACCGGCCCACTACCATCAATGACATGTATTGTGCTACCTACCTGCTACTACCGGCCTACTACCACCAATGACATATATTGTGCTACATACCTGCTACTACCGGCCCACTACCATCAATGACATAATTATAGTGTGCTACTTACCTGCTACTACCGGCCCACTACCATCAATGACATATATTGTGCTACCTACCTGCTACTACCGGCCCACTACCATCAATGACATATATTGTGCTACCTACCTGCTACTACCGGCCCACTGCCATCAATGACATATATTGTGCTACCTACCTGCTACTACCGGCCCACTACCATCAATGACATATATTGTGCTACCTACCGGCCCACTACCATATATTGTGCTACCTACCTGCTACTACCGGCCCACTACCATCAATGACATATATTGTGCTACCTACCTGCTACTACCGGCCCACTGCCATCAATGGCATATATTGTGCTACCTACCTGCTACTACCGGCCCACTGCCATCAATGGCATATATTGTGCTACCTACCTGCTACTACCGGCCCACTACCATCAATGACATATATTGTGCTACCTACCTGCTACTACCGGCCCACTACCATCAATGGCATATATTGTGCTACCTACCTGCTACTACCGGCCCACTACCATCAATGACATATATTGTGCTACCTACCTGCTACTACCGGCCCACTACCATCAATGACATATATTGTGCTACCTACCTGCTACTACCGGCCCACTACCATCAATGACATATATTGTGCTACTACCGGCCCACTACCACCAATGGCATATATTGTGCTACCTACCTGCTACTACCGGCCCACTACCATCAATGACATATATTGTGCTACCTACCTGCTACTACCGGCCCACTACCATCAATGACATATTGTGCTACCTACCTGCTACTACCGGCCCACTACCATCAATGACATATATTGTGCTACCTACCTGCTACTACCGGCCCACTACCATCAATGACATATATTGTGCTACCTACCTGCTACTACCGGCCCACTACCATCAATGACATATATTGTGCTACCTACCTGCTACTACCGGCCCACTGCCATCAATGACATATATTGTGCTACCTACCTGCTACTACCGGCCCACTACCATCAATGACATATATTGTGCTACCTACCTGCTACTACCGGCCCACTGCCATCAATGACATATATTGTGCTACCTACCTGCTACTACCGGCCCACTACCATCAATGACATATATTGTGCTACCTACCTGCTACTACCGGCCCACTACCATCAATGACATATATTGTGCTACCTACCTGCTACTACCGGCCCACTACCATCAATGACATATATTGTGCTACCTACCTGCTACTACCGCCCATGGCATATATTGTGCTACCTACCTGCTACTACCGGCCCACTACCATCAATGACATATATTGTGCTACCTACCTGCTACTACCGGCCCACTACCATCAATGACATATATTGTGCTACCTACCTGCTACTATACCGGCCCACTACCATCAATGACATATATTGTGCTACCTACCTGCTACTACCGGCCCACTACCATCAATGACATATATTGTGCTACCTACCTGCTACTACCGGCCCACTACCATCAATGACATATATTGTGCTACCTACCTGCTACTACCGGCCCACTACCATCAATGACATATATTGTGCTACCTACCTGCTACTACCGGCCCACTACCATCAATGACATATATTGTGCTACCTACCTGCTACTACCGGCCCACTACCATCAATGACATATATTGTGCTACCTACCTGCTACTACCGGCCCACTACCATCAATGACATATATTGTGCTACCTACCTGCTACTACCGGCCCACTACCATCAATGACATATATTGTGCTACCTACCTGCTACTACCGGCCCACTACCATCAATGACATATATTGTGCTACCTACCTGCTACTACCGGCCCACTACCATCAATGACATATATTGTGCTACCTACCTGCTACTACCGGCCCACTACCATCAATGGCATATATTGTGCTACCTACCTGCTACTACCGGCCCACTACCATCAATGACATATATTGTGCTACCTACCTGCTACTACCGGCCCACTACCATCAATGACATATATTGTGCTACCTACCTGCTACTACCGGCCCACTACCATCAATGACATATATTGTGCTACCTACCTGCTACTACCGGCCCACTACCATCAATGACATATATTGTGCTACCTACCTGCTACTACCGGCCCACTACCATCAATGACATATATTGTGCTACCTACCTGCTACTACCGGCCCACTACCATCAATGACATATATTGTGCTACCTACCTGCTACTACCGGCCCACTACCATCAATGACATATATTGTGCTACCTACCTGCTACTACCGGCCCACTACCATCAATGACATATATTGTGCTACCTACCTGCTACTACCGGCCCACTACCATCAATGACATATATTGTGCTACCTACCTGCTACTACCGGCCCACTACCATCAATGACATATATTGTGCTACCTACCTGCTACTACCGGCCCACTACCATCAATGACATATATTGTGCTACCTACCTGCTACTACCGGCCCACTACCATCAATGACATATATTGTGCTACCTACCTGCTACTACCGGCCCACTACCATCAATGACATATATTGTGCTACCTACCTGCTACTACCGGCCCACTACCATCAATGACATATATTGTGCTACCTACCTGCTACTACCGGCCCACTACCATCAATGACATATATTGTGCTACCTACCTGCTACTACCGGCCCACTACCATCAATGACATATATTGTGCTACCTACCTGCTACTACCGGCCCACTACCATCAATGACATATATTGTGCTACCTACCTGCTACTACCGGCCCACTACCATCAATGACATATATTGTGCTACCTACCTGCTACTACCGGCCCACTACCATCAATGACATATATTGTGCTACCTACCTGCTACTACCGGCCCACTACCATCAATGACATATATTGTGCTACCTACCTGCTACTACCGGCCCACTACCATCAATGACATATATTGTGCTACCTACCTGCTACTACAGGCCCACTACCATCAATGACATATATATGTGCTACCTACCTGCTACTACAGGCCCACTACCATCAATGACATATATTGTGCTACCTACCTGCTACTACCGGCCCACTACCATCAATGACATATATTGTGCTACCTACCTGCTACTACCGGTCCACTGTCATCAATGGCATATATTGTGCTACCTACCTGCTACTACCGGCCCACTGTCATCAATGACATATATTGTGCTACCTACCTGCTACTACAGGCCCACTACCATCAATGGCATATATTGTGCTACCTACCTGCTACTACCGGCCCACTGCCATCAATGACATATATTGTGCTACCTACCTGCTACTACCGGCCCACTGTCATCAATGACATATATTGTGCTACCTACCTGCTACTACCGGCCCACTACCATCAATGACATATATTGTGCTACCTACCTGCTACTACAGGCCCACTACCATCAATGACATATATTGTGCTACCTACCTGCTACTACCGGCCCACTACCATCAATGACATATATTGTGCTACCTACCTGCTACTACCGGCCCACTGCCATCAATGACATATATTGTGCTACCTACCTGCTACTACCGGCCCACTACCATCAATGACATATATTGTGCTACCTACCTGCTACTACCGGCCCACTACCATCAATGACATATATTGTGCTACCTACCTGCTACTACCGGCCCACTACCATCAATGACATATATTGTGCTACCTACCTGCTACTACCGGCCCACTACCATCAATGACATATATTGTGCTACCTACCTGCTACTACAGGCCCACTACCATCAATGACATATATTGTGCTACCTACCTGCTACTACCGGCCCACTACCATCAATGACATATATTGTGCTACCTACCTGCTACTACCGGCCCACTACCATCAATGACATATATTGTGCTACCTACCTGCTACTACCGGCCCACTACCATCAATGACATATATTGTGCTACCTACCTGCTACTACAGGCCCACTACCATCAATGACATATATTGTGCTACCTACCTGCTACTACCGGCCCACTACCATCAATGACATATATTGTGCTACCTACCTGCTACTACAGGCCCACTACCATCAATGACATATATTGTGCTACCTACCTGCTACTACCGGCCCACTGCCATCAATGACATATATTGTGCTACCTACCTGCTACTACAGGCCCACTACCATCAATGACATATATTGTGCTACCTACCTGCTACTACCGGCTCACTACCATCAATGACATATATTGTGCTACCTACCTGCTACTACCGGTCCACTGTCATCAATGGCATATATTGTGCTACCTACCTGCTACTACCGGCCCACTGTCATCAATGACATATATTGTGCTACCTACCTGCTACTACAGGTCCACTACCATCAATGGCATATATTGTGCTACCTACCTGCTACTACCGGCCCACTGTCATCAATGACATATATTGTGCTACCTACCTGCTACTACAGGCCCACTACCATCAATGACATATATTGTGCTACCTACCTGCTACTACCGGCCCACTGTCATCAATGACATATATTGTGCTACCTACCTGCTACTACCGGCCCACTACCATCAATGACATATATTGTGCTACCTACCTGCTACTACAGGCCCACTACCATCAATGACATATATTGTGCTACCTACCTGCTACTACCGGCCCACTACCATCAATGGCATATATTGTGCTACCTACCTGCTACTACCGGCTCACTACCATCAATGACATATATTGTGCTACCTACCTGCTACTACCGGCCCACTACCATCAATGACATATATTGTGCTACCTACCTGCTACTACCGGCCCACTACCATCAATGACATATATTGTGCTACCTACCTGCTACTACCGGCCCACTGTCATCAATGACATATATTGTGCTACCTACCTGCTACTACCGGCCCACTACCATCAATGACATATATTGTGCTACCTACCTGCTACTACAGGCCCACTACCATCAATGACATATATTGTGCTACCTACCTGCTACTACCGGCCCACTACCATCAATGACATATATTGTGCTACCTACCTGCTACTACCGGCCCACTACCATCAATGACATATATTGTGCTACCTACCTGCTACTACAGGCCCACTACCATCAATGACATATATTGTGCTACCTACCTGCTACTACCGGCCCACTACCATCAATGACATATATTGTGCTACCTACCTGCTACTACCGGCCCACTACCATCAATGACATATATTGTGCTACCTACCTGCTACTACCGGCCCACTACCATCAATGACATATATTGTGCTACCTACCTGCTACTACCGGCCCACTACCATCAATGACATATATTGTGCTACCTACCTGCTACTACCGGCCCACTACCATCAATGACATATATTGTGCTACCTACCTGCTACTACCGGCCCACTACCATCAATGACATATATTGTGCTACCTACCTGCTACTACCGGCCCACTACCATCAATGTCATATATTGTGCTACCTACCTGCTACTACCGGCCCACTACCATCAATGACATATATTGTGCTACCTACCTGCTACTACAGGCCCACTACCATCAATGACATATATTGTGCTACCTACCTGCTACTACCGGCCCACTACCATCAATGACATATATTGTGCTACCTACCTGCTACTACCGGCCCACTACCATCAATGACATATATTGTGCTACCTACCTGCTACTACCGGCCCACTACCATCAATGACATATATTGTGCTACCTACCTGCTACTACCGGCCCACTACCATCAATGACATATATTGTGCTACCTACCTGCTACTACCGGCCCACTACCATCAATGACATATATTGTGCTACCTACCTGCTACTACCGGCCCACTACCATCAATGACATATATTGTGCTACCTACCTGCTACTACCGGCCCTACCATCAATGCATATATTGTGCTACCTACCTGCTACTACCGGCCCACTACCATCAATGACATATATTGTGCTACCTACCTGCTACTACCGGCCCACTACCATCAATGACATATATTGTGCTACCTACCTGCTACTACCGGCCCACTACCATCAATGACATATATTGTGCTACCTACCTGCTACTACCGGCCCACTACCATCAATGACATATATTGTGCTACCTACCTGCTACTACCGGCCCACTACCATCAATGACATATATTGTGCTACCTACCTGCTACTACAGGCCCACTACCATCAATGACATATATTGTGCTACCTACCTGCTACTACCGGCCCACTACCATCAATGACATATATTGTGCTACCTACCTGCTACTACCGGCCCACTACCATCAATGACATATATTGTGCTACCTACCTGCTACTACCGGCCCACTACCATCAATGACATATATTGTGCTACCTACCTGCTACTACCGGCCCACTACCATCAATGACATATATTGTGCTACCTACCTGCTACTACAGGCCCACTACCATCAATGACATATATTGTGCTACCTACCTGCTACTACCGGCCCACTACCATCAATGACATATATTGTGCTACCTACCTGCTACTACCGGCCCACTACCATCAATGACATATATTGTGCTACCTACCTGCT
>CM026388.1:53224533-53241219 GCA_014843695.1 Archivesica marissinica | reverse complement strand
ACAGAGTAAATTCAGGGTAAACCTCAAGAAAAAGGCGGCCAATGCTGAACTTCAGGAATGTCCAACCACAGCAGAAAAACCGAAAGAAAATCTAAAGGCAAGGACAAGGGCTGAATCATCTCACAAGCGCAAACAATGGTCCGAGTCGAAAAGGAAATATAGAGCAACTTTGTCATCACAGAAGAAAGTCTGGATCCGACGCAAGGACAAAGAAAGGAAAGCTAGAAAGAGTCAGTTGAAAGCTTCACCAGACAAAGGTCAAACAGGATATCAGTCAAGGAAAACACTATACAACGTCACATCCAAAACAAGAAAATCTCTCCCCACCACACCACAAAAATTCGCGACCGTTATCAAATGTCTCATCAAGAATACAACACCAAGAAAACGAAAAGCAGCCGTCGACATCATGGACGTTGTGAAGAAACAGAAGATTGATGAGGACACGGAACACACAACGGAAGACACCACACATCAGACACCACATACATGTAACCGAGAACCAGAAATAACAAGGAAAAACTTGGTCACGCGCATCAAACAAAAGTACAAACAGGCCACACCAAAGACTACCATTCTAGCAAAACAATTCTACATGAGGGGAGACATTTCAACGCCACTACCCCAGAAGAGATACGCCAGCAAACATGGACCTGGCTATGTTATGCAAACAACCTTGATAGCGGCATACAGACTGTTAAAAAAAGAGCACACAGAAATGAAGATGGGATTTACGAAGTTCACCACTCTCAGGCCAAAGAATGTTAGACTCCTGACACACCGCCATTGGATATATTGTGTATGCACAGTATGCCAAAATATCACTTACAAATTACGAGCTCTTAGCAGATTCATGGCAGGAAAGGCCCCCAAAGACTTTGACGAACTACTGAATGTTGTTATGTGCCGCAAGAGTGATGCACAACGTTTTCACGATGCACAATGCATATTTCAGTTGTGCAAGAAATGTAAAGATTCCAGGTTAACTGACCACCTCGGAACAAAAGAAGAAAACACAATGGTGACCTGGAATCACTGGGAGAGAGTGGTTGAGGATGGGAAGGCAAGGAGAGTCATGAAGAGCAAGCGAGAAAGGGTATCGAACATGATCGAGGAGCTTCAGTCTGATGTTGATGCACCTGTGCAGGGCACCAGCTTTGGCGAACACTTGTTTGTTGGGCAGTGGCAACAGAGGCAGTTTGCAGAAGTGAAGAAAAACCTGCCCACAGACTGTGTCTTGCTTACACTGGACTTCGGCAAAAATCGAACCGTCCGATACCAAGACGAGGCCAAGTCTGTGTTCTTCACTGCTCGACAAATAACAATCCACCCTGTTGTAGTCTTCTATCACTCGCGCGATGTTCCTGATCTGATTGTGAGGAACTCCCTGATATTCCTCAGCGACGACAACAACCACGACTATCACGCTGTAGACCATTTCTTCACGAAATCTGTAGAGTACCTGGAGGGAGAAGGGATAGCATTTTCAAAACTGGTCATCTTCTCCGATGGTTGTGCGTCACAATACAAGGGCAAGGGATCGTTTGCGGATCTTAGCCTGAAAGCTATTCCGATCGAGAGAAATTTCTTCGGATCCGATCACGGAAAATCAGAGTGTGATGGAGAGGTGGGGTGTGTGAATAAAGCTGTTGACATGGCCATACTGGGAAGGAAAACGGTTGTGTCCGATGCAGATGACATGCACACATGGTGCTCTACAAATCTCTGTTTGGATGAAGTTGGCTCTAAGCGACGATTCTTCCTTGTGAAGCCAGGTGATATAAACAGAGATAGAGAGGTCACAAACGTCGCCACACTTCAAGGTTGCCGAAAACTGCACCAGGTGGTCAACGTCCCTTGTTCACCATACAAGTTGTTAGTGAAGAAGCTGTCCTGTTACTGTATACTGTGCATCAATGGCCAGACAGAAGACTGCCCCAACATATCATACACTGGAGCTTTTGAACCACGGATGTTGAAGCCAACCAAGTCTCTGACACCAAAGGACTCCAAGACCACACCGGCCACCAGATCCAAGACCTCACCGGCCTCCAGATCCAAGGCCACACCTACATCCACATTTGAGACCACACCGGCTTCCACATCTAAGACCACACCGGTATCCAGATCCAAGACCACTCCGGCATCCAGATCCAAGACCACACCGGCATCCACATTTGAGACCACACTTGCTTCCACATCTAAGACCACACCGGCCACCAGATCCAAGACCACACCGGCCTCCAGATCCAAGACCACACCAGCATCCACATCTAAGACCGCACCGGCCACCAGATCCAAGACCACACCAGCATCCACATCTAAGACCACACCGGCCACCAGATCCAAGACCACACCGGCCACCAGATCCAAGACCACACCAGCATCCACATTTGAGACCACACCGGTATCCAGATCCAAGACCACATCGGCCTCCAGATCCAAGACCACACCGGCCTCCAGATCCAAGACCACACCGGCATCCAAATCCACGACAACTCTACATTCACCATCACAGCAGCTTTGGGAAAAATTGTCTTCTTGTCAGATATATGATGACTTGCAGCAAATTATAGTACAAACTGAACTAGAGGCTCTGCCACAGCTGCTTGAAGTAACATTTCTCACCCACAAGAGAACCATCGATGGAAGTGCTCTAGATTTGATACTGGAAGATCAGCAAGCATGTGGGTTATATCCGTGCAATGTGTATGGTGATGGCAATTGCCTGCCACGATGTGCTAGTCTGCTGGTGTATGGACATGAAAACAATCACCTGGAGATGAGAGCTCGGATTATCGATGAGCTTGTCAGGCATGAAGACAATTACTTGGATGACGATTTCCTGACAAATGGATGCAATTCGTCTGCACATAGCAATGTAGCCGTACAGTTTGCCATGTTCTCTGAAAAGTATGATACACAGCAGTTGTCTGATGTGGCTGTGCAGAGAATTTTCCGAGCGGAGGTTCTTAATCTGTGTCGGAGTGGTCGGTATATGGGCGCATGGCAGATGGCGGCCTTGGCCAATGTTCTTAAAACAGAGGTGGTCTCCGTGTACCCACTGTATGGTGGAAAAACAATGAGGAATGACCTGCACAGAAGATTCCCACCTTTTCATGTGAGTGAACTTGGCAAGGCCAAGGAGGTTTACATTATGTGGAGCAACGTCAATGGAGCCAACATTCCAGAGAGCGATTGGCGACCAAACCACTTTGTGCCTCTTCTGAAGACTGGTCCAGAAGAAAATCATCCTAGTCCTGATCAATCCTACACCAATGAAGTTGAAGCGCTGTCCCCATTGTTCGCATTTGAAGATGACGCTGATGAACAGGACTCCTTCAGTGTCAACACCAGCATGGTGAATATCATAATTCAAGAGCTTGGCGATGATCAGATGCGCGATGTAGACGACCAGGCCACCATTGCTGACCAGATCACCACTGATAATAAGATGGCCGAGGTAGACGACCAGATCACCACTGATGATCAGATGCCTGAGGTAGACGACCGGATCTCCACTGATGATAAGATGCCCGAGGTAGACGACCAGATCACCACTGATGATCAGATACCCGGGGTAGACGACCGGATCACCACTGATGATCAGATGCCCGGGGTAGACGACCGGATCACCACTGATGATCAGATGCCCGAGGTAGACGACCGGTTCACCACTGATGATAAGATGCCCGAGGTAGACGACCGGATCACCACTGATGATCAGATGCCCGAGGTAGACGACCGGATCGCCACTGATGATCAGATACCCGGGGTAGACGACCGGATCACCACTGATGATCAGATGCCCGGGGTAGACGACCGGATCACCACTGATGATCAGATGCCCGAGGTAGACGACCGGTTCACCACTGATGATAAGATGCCCGAGGTAGACGACCGGATCACCACTGATGATCAGATGCCCGAGGTAGACGACCGGATCGCCACTGATGATCAGATACCCGGGGTAGACGACCGGATCACCACTGATGATCAGATGCCCGGGGTAGACGACCGGATCACCACTGATGATCAGATGCCCGAGGTAGACGACCGGTTCACCACTGATGATAAGATGCCCGAGGTAGACGACCGGATCACCACTGATGATCAGATGCCCGAGGTAGACGACCGGATCGCCACTGATGATCAGATACCCGGGGTAGACGACCGGATCACCACTGATGATCAGATGCCCGGGGTAGACGACCGGATCACCACTGATGATCAGATGCCCGGGGTAGACGACCGGATCACCACTGATGATCAGATGCCCGAGGTATACGACCGGTTCACCACTGATGATAAGATGCCTGAGGTAGACGACCGGATCGCCACTGATGATCAGATACCCGGGGTAGACGACCGGATCACCACTGATGATCAGATGCCCGGGGTAGACGACCGGATCACCACTGATGATCAGATGCCCGAGGTAGACGACCGGATCACCACTGATGATAAGATGCCCGAGGTAGACGACCGGATCACCACTGATGATAAGATGCCCGAGGTAGACGACCGGATCACCACTGATGATCAGATGCCCGAGGTAGACGACCGGTTCACCACTGATGATAAGATGCCCGAGGTTGACGACCGTATCACCACTGATGATCAGATGCCCGAGGTAGACGACCGGTTCACCACTGATGATAAGATGCCCGAGGTTGACGACCGGATCACCACTGATGATAAGATGCCCGAGGTAGACGACCGGATCGCCACTGATGATAAGATGCCCGAGGTAGACGACCAGATCACCACTGATGATCAGATGCCCGAGGTAGACGACCGGTTCACCACTGATGATAAGATGCCCGGGGTAGACGACCGGATCACCACTGATGATCAGATGCCCGAGGTAGACGACCGGTTCGCCACTGATGATAAGATGCCCGAGGTTGACGACCGGATCACCACTGATGATAAGATGCCCGAGGTAGACGACCGGATCACCACTGATGATCAGATGCCCGAGGTAGACGACCGGTTCGCCACTGATGATAAGATGCCCGAGGTAGACGACCAGATCGCCACTGATGATCAGATGCCCGGGGTAGACGACCGGATCACCACTGATGATCAGATGCCCGAGGTAGACGACCGGATCACCACTGATGATAAGATGCCCGAGGTTGACGACCGGATCACCACTGATGATAAGATGCCCGAGGTAGACGACCGGATTACCACTGATGATCACATGCCCGAGGTAGACGACCGGTTCACCACTGATGATAAGATGCCCGAGGTTGACGACCGGATCACCACTGATGATAAGATGCCCGAGGTAGACGACCGGATCGCCACTGATGATCAGATGCCCGAGGTTGACGACCGGATCACCACTGATGATAAGATGCCCGAGGTAGACGACCGGATCGCCACTGATGATCAGATGCCCGAGGTTGACGACCGGATCACCACTGATGATCAGATGCCCGAGGTAGACGACCGGATCACCACTGATGATAAGATGCCCGAGGTTGACGACCGGATCACCACTGATTATAAGATGCCCGAGGTAGACGACCGGATCACCACTGATGATCAGATGCCCGGGGTAGACGACCGGATCGCCACTGATGATCAGATGCCCGGGGTAGACGACCGGATCACCACTGATGATAAGATGCCCGAGGTTGACGACCGGATCACCACTGATGATAAGATGCCCGAGGTAGACGACCGGATCACCACTGATGATCAGATGCCCGAGGTAGACGACCGGTTCACCACTGATGATAAGATGCCCGAGGTAGACGACCGGATCGCCACTGATGATCAGATGCCCGGGGTAGACGACCGGATCACCACTGATGATCAGATGCCCGGGGTAGACGACCGGATCACCACTGATGATCAGATGCCCGGATCACCACTCCCGACATCGTCACCCGGTGCTATGAAGTAAGTACAAGAGAATCCCAGATGTTCATAAACACTTTATTCAATCCCATACATCATCAAATGTTACAAATAATAATACATCATGTGAAAAATAGGTTATGTCAATTGCAATATGTTAAGTATAAATTTGCTATATGCAAAACAAACAATACAATACAGAAAACACAAAATTCATGTCTTGAAATAAATGTTCCTACAAATTATCAATTTCCCTCATACGTTTTGTAATAATAAGCTCTTCGTGCAGGCGAGCTAAAAACAAACACACAAACCCTCTTTTCTTTTTTAAATTAAGACTAAATAAGCACAATTTTGCATCTTCCTATTAATGTCTTTTGTACGCATGTAGCTCACGTGAGCTATTGTTACCGCAATGTGTCTGTCGTCCGTCGAGAAAGGGTATCGAACATGATCGAGGAGCTTCAGTCTGATGATTTATGCATTGTTTATTTATTGCACCAACCCAGTGTCCAGACCGAGCTGCACCAACCCAGTGTCCAGACCGAGCTGCACCAACCCAGCGTCCAGACTGAGCTGCACCAATCCACTGTCGAGGCGGACCAGCAGCCACCCAGTGACCAGACCAAACTTCCATCCAGGTACATGTAATTACTTACACTTTGGGGACCATGATCTTACACGTAAAGTTCTGACATGCTACAGTGACAAAGTAGTATTCATTGTGCACCTATTCATATGATATTGAAACTCTTTATTTAAGTCCCGAGACAGAGCTGCAGCAACCCAATGTCGAGAGCGAGCTGCACCAATCCAGTTTTGAGACCGAGCAGCAGCCATCCAGTGGCGAGACCGAACGTCCTTCCAGGTACATATATTTTACTTGTAAACATGTTAGGACAATGATCTTACACATAAAGTTCTGACACGCAACAGTAACAAAGTAGAATTGATTGTGCAGCTATTCATATGATATTAAATCTCTTTATTTATTATGAAGAATACGTTTCCTATTCAGTACATGTAGTTGTTGCAAGAATTAGTACACAATTCCAATAAACACTAACAAATCACGTTGAGTTTGATGATTCGCATGGTCTAATAAAACATTGATTCTACTGTTGGGTACTCAATATTTATTTTATACTACTTATGCATTACTTGTGAATAGGTTTCCTGCAGGAACCAACATTTTAGTTAGTGTTGGTTCAAAAACATTGAATGCTGTGGTAAGTAAAATGTTCAAAATTGTGTTAAAAGTTATTATTCCCCCAGAGGTATATGCTATATGGGCATTTTGACTTTACTTTGTTGGTTTTATGTATTTGAATATTGAAAACGTTAAAATGAGCATTTTAAATCATTTTAATCACTTTGAAATAGACGTCGGTTGGAATTATAAGGAATACACGACTTTTGTTGAGAATTTATCGGGGATATAAACATTGAAAAAGCGTGTAATACAAGTTGAAGGCCTTCTGGCCTTCAACTAGTATTTTCCCGCCTTTTCAATGTTCATACCCGCTAAATTCTCAACAAAAGTCGTTTATTCCTATAATATATCGCTCTTATTCAGCTGTTCATGTATATAATTTCAGGTTGTCCCAAAGACTGATGAAGTCGAGGATTATGGATTATGGATTCAGTTTTATCGTCCATATAAGAAACGTCTATGGACCTTGGAAGAAAAACAATTTTTTGTTTGCTGGGAAGATATTGTTAAGGAGATTAATCAGCCGTCACTGGTCATGATTGGATCTAGAATCTATTATACATTTTAATAGAATAAGACTGGAACTGTGCTATCTGTGTTGATGTCAGATAAACCATTTTGATGTGTTTGTAATTCAGAAAAGAGTGGGCTACATGATTGTTGTGCACAATTCAAACACACTTTGCCTTTTGTACTGGCCTCACACTTGTGTTTCTCAACTGTCCGTATGTCTGTCTGTAAATTTGAGATTGGAAAGCAATGAAACACTCCGAAATGTTCAAGGAAAAACTCTAAGACACACCTGACCGTCCTTTGTAGAATATTGATTGGTCAACATGAAATGAGATGAATTCTCTAAAAGCCCTTTATTTATACAGGGTTGATACAATGATATGTATACTTGTTCTTCAGTTTACTTTATCTTGCTGTCTGTCAGGTGTGTTTCGTCCTGCTTTTGTTGGTGACCCGTACAGTGTTTCCAGGACTCGTCAGTTAGAGAAACACCATAAACTTGAGTCAACAAACATAAATGAACAAGAACAGTAACTAACAGTAACAGTAACAGTAAAGAATGCAGAACATTTTTTAAAAAGTTAATTATAGTAGGGTTAATAACTTCAGTAACAAGGAGTACTTAACAATAATTGTAAGCGAATTAGCTACACTCGCTCGATACGACCTATTAATATGCAAATTAGCCACGCCCACTTCCATTGTTATGCTAATAAGGCCCCATTGTTATGCAGTGAGGCGAAACCGGCCCATATATTACTCATACATTATGTTCTGTCCTAATGTAACACTAGCATACATTATTTTCTGTCCTAGTGTAACACTAGCATTGATATTCCGTCCAAGTGTAACAATAGCAAACAAAAAACATAAAAAGAAGATAATTAATACTTTTTAAAAGTTTATGATTATTCTTTGATTTTATTTCTTGAACTAACTCTGTTGGGCATCTTTCAGTTCATTTCAAACCATATGGAGTCTTTAATTTGTATATTAGAAGAACAAATATTTTGTTTATTGGCCATTTTTTCTGTCTCCATATTATTAACTTCTAATTTCTAATTTCTTAATTTTACGGTGACAAATTTGGTTATATTTACTTCATATATATACCTAGTAATTATTTAACTGTAATTCATGTCTTGAATTCTTCCAGAATATACCTAATTTTTTAAAATATATTTCATGGTGACGACTTTGGGATTTTTACATGGTGGTATATTTTAAAACAAATTTACTTCATGAAAAATGAAATTTGTCCAAAAAAAATTGTTTTCAGACTTATGAATGTTTTAGTCAACTGTATACTGAAGGAAAAGCAAGAAAAGTCAATACAATTTTGGAAAATTTCACGGGACATACAATTGAATTTTCCGTCCATGTAACACTAGCAAAAATGAAATCTGCCTACTACCGGCCCACTACCATCAATGACATATATTGTGCTACCTACCTGCTACTACCGGCCCACTACCACCAATGACATATATTGTGCTACCTACCTGCTACTACCGGCCCACTACCATCAATGACATATATTGTGCTACCTACCTGCTACTACCGGCCCACTACCATCAATGACATATATTGTGCTACCTACCTGCTACTACCGGCCCACTGCCATCAATGGCATTACCGGCCCACTACCACCAATGGCATATTGTGCTACCTACCTGCCACTACCGTCCCACTACCATCAATGACATATATTGTGCTACCTACCTGCTACTACTGGCCCACTACCATCAATGACATATATTGTTCTACCTACCTGCTACTACCGGCCCACTACCATCAATGACATCTATAGTGCTACCTACCTGCTACTACCGGCCCACTACCATCAATGTCATATATTGTGCTACCTACCTGCTACTACTGGCCCACTACCATCAATGACATCTATTGTGCTACCTACCTGCTACTACCGGCCCACTACCATCAATGGCATATATTGTGCTACCTACCTGCTACTACCGGCCCACTACCATCAATGGCATATATTGTGCTACCTACCTGCTACTACCGGCCCACTACCATCAATGGCATTACCGGCCCACTACCACCAATGGCATATATTGTGCTACCTACCTGCCACTACCGTCCCACTACCATCAATGACATATATTGTGCTACCTACCTGCTACTACTGGCCCACTACCATCAATGACATCTATTGTGCTACCTACCTGCTACTACCGGCCCACTACCATCAATGGCATATATTGTGCTACCTACCTGCTACTACCGGCCCACTACCATCAATGACATATATTGTGCTACCTACCTGCTACTACCGGCCCACTGCCATCAATGGCATATATTGTGCTACCTACCTGCTACTACCGGCCCACTGCCATCAATGACATATATTGTGCTACCTACCTGCTATTACCGGCCCACTGCCATCAATGGCATTACCGGCCCACTACCACCAATGGCATATATTGTGCTACCTACCTGCCACTACCGTCCCACTACCATCAATGACATATATTGTGCTACCTACCTGCTACTACTGGCCCACTACCATCAATGACATCTACCTACCTGCTACTACCGGCCCACTACCATCAATGGCATATATTGTGCTACCTACCTGCTACTACCGGCCCACTACCACCAATGACATCTATTGTGCTACCTACCTGCTACTACCGGCCCACTACCATCAATGGCATCTATTGTGCTACCTACCTGCTACTACCGGCCCACTGCCATCAATGGCATCTATTGTGCTACCTACCTGCTACTACCGGCCCACTACCATCAATGACATATATTGTGCTACCTACCTGCTACTACTGGCCCACTACCATCAATGACATATATTGTGCTACCTACCTGCTACTACCGGCCCACTACCATCAATGACATATATTGTGCTACCTACCTGCTACTACCGGCCCACTACCATCAATGACATATATTGTGCTACCTACCTGCTACTACCGGCCCACTACCATCAATGACATATATTGTGCTACCTACCTGCTACTACCGGCCCACTACCATCAATGACATATATTGTGCTACCTACCTGCTACTACCGGCCCACTACCATCAATGATATATTGTGCTACCTACCTGCTACTACCGGCCCACTACCATCAATGACATATATTGTGCTACCTACCTGCTACTACCGGCCCACTACCATCAATGACATCTATTGTGCTACCTACCTGCTACTACCGGCCCACTACCATCAATGACATATATTGTGCTACCTACCTGCTACTACCGGCCCACTACCATCAATGACATATATTGTGCTACCTACCTGCTACTACCGGCCCACTGCCATCAATGGCATACCGGCCCACTACCACCATGGCATATATTGTGCTACCTACCTGCCACTACCGTCCCACTACCATCAATGACATATATTGTGCTACCTACCTGCTACTACTGGCCCACTACCATCAATGGCATATATTGTTCTACCTACCTGCTACTACCGGTCCACTACCACCAATGACATATATTGTGCTACCTACCTGCTACTACTGGCCCACTACCATCAATGACATATATTGATCTACCTACCTGCTACTACCGGCCCACTACCATCAATGACATCTATAGTGCTACCTACCTGCTACTACCGGCCCACTACTATCAATGTCATATATTGTGCTACCTACCTGCTACTACTGACCCACTACCATCAATGACATCTATTGTGCTACCTACCTGCTACTACTGGCCCACTACCATCAATGGCATATATTGTGCTACCTACCTGCTACTACCGGCCCACTACCATCAATGACATATATTGTGCTACCTACCTGCTACTACTGGCCCACTACCATCAATGGCATATATTGTTCTACCTACCTGCTACTACCGGTCCACTACCACCAATGACATATATTGTGCTACCTACCTGCTACTACTGGCCCACTACCATCAATGACATATATTGATCTACCTACCTGCTACTACCGGCCCACTACCATTAATGGCATCTATAGTGCTACCTACCTGCTACTACCGGCCCACTACTATCAATGTCATATATTGTGCTACCTACCTGCTACTACTGACCCACTACCATCAATGACATCTATTGTGCTACCTACCTGCTACTACCGGCCCACTACCATCAATGACATATATTGTGCTACCTACCTGCTACTACCGGCCCACTACCATCAATGACATATATTGTGCTACCTACCTGCTACTACCGGCCCACTACCATCAATGACATATATTGTGCTACCTACCTGCTACTACCGGCCCACTACCACCAATGACATATATTGTGCTACCTACCTGCTACTACTGGCCCACTACCATCAATGACATATATTGTGCTACCTACCTGCTACTACCGGCCCACTGCCATCAATGTCATTACCGGCCCACTACCACCAATGGCATATATTGTGCTACCTACCTGCCACTACCGTCCCACTACCATCAATGACATATATTGTGCTACCTACCTGCTACTACTGGCCCACTACCATCAATGGCATATATTGTTCTACCTACCTGCTACTACCGGTCCACTACCACCAATGACATATATTGTGCTACCTACCTGCTACTACTGGCCCACTACCATCAATGACATATATTGATCTACCTACCTGCTACTACCGGCCCACTACCATCAATGGCATCTATAGTGCTACCTACCTGCTACTACCGGCCCACTACTATCAATGTCATATATTGTGCTACCTACCTGCTACTACTGACCCACTACCATCAATGACATATATTGTGCTACCTACCTGCTACTACCGGCCCACTACCATCAATGGCATATATTGTGCTACCTACATGCTACTACCATCAATGGCATTACCGGCCCACTACCACCAATGGCATATATTGTGCTACCTACCTGCCACTACCGTCCCACTACCATCAATGACATATATTGTGCTACCTACCTGCTACTACTGGCCCACTACCATCAATGACATCTATTGTGCTACCTACCTGCTACTACCGGCCCACTACCATCAATGACATATATTGTGCTACCTACCTGCTACTACCGGCCCACTACCAGCAATGGCATCAATTGTGCTACCTACCTGCTACTACCGGCCCATTGCCATCAATGGCATCTATTGTGCTACCTATCTGCTACTACCGGCCCACTACCACCAATGACATCTATTGTGCTACCTACCTGCTACTACTGGCCCACTACCATCAATGACATATATTGTGCTACCTACCTGCTACTACCGGCCCACTGCCATCAATGGCATTACCGGCCCACTACCACCAATGGCATATATTGTGCTACCTACCTGCCACTACCGTCCCACTACCATCAATGACATATATTGTGCTACCTACCTGCTACTACTGGCCCACTACCATCAATGGCATATATTGTTCTACCTACCTGCTACTACCGGTCCACTACCACCAATGACATATATTGTGCTACCTACCTGCTACTACTGGCCCACTACCATCAATGACATATATTGATCTACCTACCTGCTACTACCGGTCCACTACCATCAATGGCATCTATAGTGCTACCTACCTGCTACTACCGGCCCACTACTATCAATGTCATATATTGTGCTACCTACCTGCTACTACTGACCCACTACCATCAATGACATCTATTGTGCTACCTACCTGCTACTACCGGCCCACTGCCATCAATGACATATATTGTGCTACCTACCTGCTATTACCGGCCCACTACCACCAATGGCATATATTGTGCTACCTACCTGCCACTACCGTCCCACTACCATCAATGACATATATTGTGCTACCTACCTGCTACTACTGGCCCACTACCATCAATGCCATCTATTGTGCTACCTACCTGCTACTACCGGCCCACTACCATCAATGGCATATATTGTGCTACCTACCTGCTACTACCGGCCCACTACCATCAATGACATCTATTGTGCTACCTACCTGCTACTACCGGCCCACTACCAGCAATGGCATCAATTGTGCTACCTACCTGCTACTACCGGCCCATTGCCATCAATGGCATCTATTGTGCTACCTATCTGCTACTACCGGCCCACTACCACCAATGACATCAATTGTGCTACCTACCTGCTACTACTGGCCCACTACCATCAATGACATATATTGTGCTACCTACCTGCCACTACCGTCCCACTACCATCAATGACATATATTGTGCTACCTACCTGCTACTACTGGCCCACTACCATCAATGGCATATATTGTTCTACCTACCTGCTACTACCGGTCCACTACCACCAATGACATATATTGTGCTACCTACCTGCTACTACTGGCCAACTACCATCAATGACATATATTGATCTACCTACCTGCTACTACCGGCCCACTACCATTAATGGCATCTATAGTGCTACCTACCTGCTACTACCGGCCCACTACTATCAATGTCATATATTGTGCTACCTACCTGCTACTACTGACCCACTACCATCAATGACATCTATTGTGCTACCTACCTGCTACTACCGGCCCACTACCATCAATGACATATATTGTGCTACCTACCTGCTACTACTGGCCCACTACCATCAATGGCATATATTGTTCTACCTACCTGCTACTACCGGTCCACTACCACCAATGACATATATTGTGCTACCTACCTGCTACTACCGGCCCACTACCATTAATGGCATCTATAGTGCTACCTACCTGCTACTACCGGCCCACTACTATCAATGTCATATATTGTGCTACCTACCTGCTACTACTGACCCACTACCATCAATGACATCTAGTGTGCTACCTACCTGCTACTACCGGCCCACTACCATCAATGACATATATTGTGCTACCTACCTGCTACTACCGGCCCACTACCATCAATGACATATATTGTGCTACCTACCTGCTACTACCTGCCCACTACCACCAATGACATATATTGTGCTACCTACCTGCTACTACCGGCCCACTACCACCAATGACATATATTGTGCTACCTACCTGCTACTACTGGCCCACTACCATCAATGACATATATTGTGCTACCTACCTGCTACTACCGGCCCACTGCCATCAATGGCATTACCGGCCCACTACCACCAATGGCATATATTGTGCTACCTACCTGCCACTACCGTCCCACTACCATCAATGACATATATTGTGCTACCTACCTGCTACTACTGGCCCACTACCATCAATGACATATATTGATCTACCTACCTGCTACTACCGGCCCACTACCATCAATGACATCTATAGTGCTACCTACCTGCTACTAGCGGCCCACTACTATCAATGTCATATATTGTGCTACCTACCTGCTACTACTGACCCACTACCATCATTGACATCTATTGTGCTACCTACCTGCTACTACTGACCCACTACCATCAATGGCATATATTGTGCTACCTACCTGCTACTACCGGCCCACTACCATCAATGGCATATATTGTGCTACCTACAAGCTACTACCGGCCCACTACCATCAATGGCATTACCGGCCCACTACCACCAATGGCATATATTGTGCTACCTACCTGCCACTACCGTCCCACTACCATCAATGACATATATTGTGCTACCTACCTGCTACTACTGGCTCACTACCATCAATGACATCTATTGTGCTACCTACCTGCTACTACCGGCCCACTACCATCAATGGCATATATTGTGCTACCTACCTGCTACTACCGGCCCACTACCAGCAATGGCATCAATTGTGCTACCTACCTGCTACTACCGGCCCATTGCCACCAATGGCATATATTGTGCTACCTACCTGCTACTACCGGCCCACTGCCATCAATGACATATATTGTGCTACCTACATGCTATTACCGGCCCACTGCCATCAATGGCATTACCGGCCCACTACCACCAATGGCATATATTGTGCTACCTACCTGCCACTACCGTCCCACTACCATCAATGACATATATTGTGCTACCTACCTGCTACTACTGGCCCACTACCATCAATGCCATCTACCTACCTGCTACTACCGGCCCACTACCATCAATGGCATATATTGTGCTACCTACCTGCTACTACCGGCCCACTACCACCAATGACATCTATTGTGCTACCTACCTGCTACTACCGGCCCACTACCAGCAATGGCATCAATTGTGCTACCTACCTGCTACTACCGGCCCATTGCCATCAATGGCATCTATTGTGCTACCTATCTGCTACTACCGGCCCACTACCATCAATGACATCAATTGTGCTACCTACCTGCAACTACTGGCCCACTACCATCAATGACATATATTGTGCTACCTACCTGCCACTACCGTCCCACTACCATCAATGACATATATTGTGCTACCTACCTGCTACTACTGGCCCACTACCATCAATGGCATATATTGTTCTACCTACCTGCTACTACCGTCCCTACCACCAATGACATATATTGTGCTACCTACCTGCTACTACTGGCCCACTACCATCAATGACATATATTGTGCTACCTACCTGCTACTACCGGCCCACTACCATCAATGGCATCTATTGTGCTACCTACCTGCTACTACCGGCCCACTACCATCAATGTCATATATTGTGCTACCTACCTGCTACTACTGGCCCACTACCATCAATGACATATATTGTGCTACCTACCTGCTACTACCGGCCCACTACCATCAATGGCATATATTGTGCTACCTACCTGCTACTACCGGCCCACTACCATCAATGACATATATTGTGCTACCTACCTGCTACTACCGGCCCACTACCATCAATGACATATATTGTGCTACCTACCTGCTACTACCGGCCCACTACCATCAATGACATATATTGTGCTACCTACCTGCTACTACTGGCCCACTACCATCAATGGCATATATTGTGCTACCTACCTGCTACTACCGGTCCACTACCACCAATGACATATATTGTGCTACCTACCTGCTACTACTGGCCCACTACCATCAATGACATATATTGTGCTACCTACCTGCTACTACCGGCCCACTACCATCAATGACATCTATTGTGCTACCTACCTGCTACTACCGGCCCACTACCATCAATGTCATATATTGTGCTACCTACCTGCTACTACCGGCCCACTACCATCAATGACATATATTGTGCTACCTACCTGCTACTA